>JABFTP020000185.1:138843346-139078063 GCA_013387265.2 Cryptolaemus montrouzieri | reverse complement strand
ATATATATATATATATATATATATATATATATATATATATATGCGCGGTGCTCTGTAGCTCGTACACTGTCGAAGATTTCATTTTTGTTCGAACGGCTACTTAAGCAATTTATTTTGCAGTAAACAGGGTGTCCCAATTTTCTATGAAAAAATCGTGGTTGGTTTTTTCAGATTGGAAGACCACTTTTTGATCAAGATTCAGGAGCGGCCTAAACTCTGCTATAATCTCTGTAAGAAATTTGGTGAGTAGTTTCGTCACAATTTTTTTTTCTAAATATTCATGAAAATAGGCTCTCACATCATTGCATGCTCCTTCGGCCAAGGAGGATGAATACTTTTTCCTTTCGTTTTCTTATTGCCCAAGAATAGCTTTATTGATGAATTGAAATAGACTATCCTCATTCTATACAGGAGTGCCTCAAAAAACTATTGAATATTGTATTTTTAAAAAATATTATTTTTTCAGTTTGAACACCCTGTATCTTATTATTCATGTCAACGCATAAAATAGTTAGCTATATTCTTGCAAAAGTAACCTTACCTTTATCTTCGATCATTTTCGAAATATTCGATTATTTGTAGAAATTCTACAAACCCTATCAAATTCAGCGACATGCATCATTATTCGCTCAGAAGCCTTTTTTCTGTAATGATTCAAGTAGTAAAAATGAACCTTAAACAGGATAATTCTTCTTACTAATGATAAACTTAAGGTGATTGAAACGTAGGTCGAGGTATGTGCAGACATTTTTTTATTTTTGTCTTCTGTCAGGTGTCATATTCTGCATTTTAGATGGTGAACTTATCAGTGTTTCGTTATTTAACATTGTTAAAGTGACGATTGAACCCAATTTTCTCAATTGACTGCCATGAAGTTCTCCAAAGAAGAAATGTTTGATATGATTTTTATTCTGGGTGAGTGTGATAGAAATTCTTTGTTGGCAAGTAGAGTTTATGCACAAAGGTTTCCTGATAATAGGCATCCTGATGCAAGATGCTCTGAAAAACTTCTAATTAGATTTATCGAAATACGTTAGATTATATATCGCTTACAAAAAACTTGAAAAACCAAAACTGCTACAGCTGAAGACAAGTTATCAGTTTTGTTGAAAGTGATAGAGGACCCATGTAAAAGCCAAAGAGAGATTTTCAGTTGACAGATATAAGTCAAATTTCCATCTAAAGAATCATGAAATTGAATAAATTTCATGCATATCATGTAGAGCTGCACCAGGAACGGAACAATCAAGACAATGAAAATCGAATCAATTTTGCAATTGGGCAAGTGACAAAGTAGCGGAAAATCCAAATATGTTTAGCACAGTTCTTTTCTCGGACGGAGAAACTTTCCACAAGAATGGTCTTCTTAACAGGCACAACTTTCATTATTACGCCACGGAAAATCCACACTTCATGAGACAAGTAGATTACCAGCATCATTGGTCCTTGAATGTATGGCCCGCTATAGTAGATGGACATCTAATTGGGACGCACTTTTCGACGGGCACCTTAATAGTGAAATGTATTTAGATTTTTTCAAAATCATCTACCAATGTTACTTGCCGATGTACCAGATCATATAAGACAAGATTTGTGGTTTCAACAGGATGGAGCACCGGCACATCACTCACATCAGATTAGGGAGCATTTGAATCATGTATTTCCAAATAAATGGATATAAAGTGGTGGTCCTGTTAGTTAGCCAGCTAGGTCTCTGGATCTTACAAGTCTATATTTTTTCTTGTGGGGTTATATTAAGGGCACCGTTTACCACATTCCTTCTACAACACAGATGGATGTGAGACAGAGAAAAGTCGACGCCTTTCAGTCAGTTAACCCGCAAGTGTTGTCGAGAGTTCAACGGTCTTTCCTTAGAGGGATTGAGTTGTGTCTACGAAAAAACGGGCAACATTTCGAACACTTACTGAAATAGTTCAACACCTTGTAGATCATCTCACCAAAAACCAATCTATTACGTATTTCATACACAACTACTTTAAAATATCTCCATTTCTCTGATCAAGTATAATGAAATGTACTAATAAACTCATCTTTCGCAACCTCCGATTTTATTATATTAGTTTATTTTTATTATTTCGATAATGGTCGAAGATAAAGATAAGGTTAGTTTTGCAAAAATATGGCACAATATTTCATGCGTTGACATGAATAATAAAATACAGGATGTGCCTTTTGAAGAAATCAAGGTATGATATTTTGAAATTATAATATTCAATAATTTTTTTTTGAGCCACTCCTGTATACAATGAGGATAATCTCTTTCAATTTATCAATGAAGCTACCCTTGGGCAATAAGCAAACGAAAGGAAAAAAGTATTCATCCTCTCTGGCCGTAGGAGCATGCGATGATGTGAGAGCCTATTTTCATGAATTTTTACGGAAAAAATATTCTGATGAAACTACTCGCCAAAAAAACTTGTTACTCAAAGACATTATAGCAAAGTTTATGACGCTACAGAGCACCGCGCCACTAGTGAATCACCCAGTATAAAGATATATAGCAGACCATAGACACATTGAGATCTTCTTCTCATTAGCAAACCCTCTGTTATATTTCACCAGTTGAACATTCGGCTTGATTTAGTTGACATTTATCAACGAATATGAAATAAAATATATTTTATACTTTTTACAATTTTATTATGAAAATCACGACCGGTTTCGACTGTCAAGTCATTTTCAGGTGGTCAACTATATGAATCGAGCCTACTTATTTACCATACATACTAGCCTACTTACAAATTTGGTATTGGTTGTATGTATTGTATTGATGTCTAGCTGACTAATAAGAGTGATTTCACTTGCGTTTTACAAGTTTTATTGAAATTCCAACAGATTCGTTTTCTATCCTTTGTCGCTAATATGAGGAACTTTGATATTGTTAATGATAACGAATGTTTCGTGGTTTTTATATGTTCACATATCGAAGAATTATTATTAACAGAGGATAAGTGTTCTTTTAATCTAGTTTCGAAATTCCTACCAGTCTGCTCAACATAAGCTACCGTAAACTCATTGCGAACAATTTTGTAAACTCCTTATTTTTGGAAATTGTCTTTCTTTTTGTTAAGCATTTAATAATAATTTGCCAAGTTCAGACCACTTGAGAGAGAGGTGGTTATTTTAAATTTGGAAAAATAGTTGCTCAAATTATTGGAGAGAGGACCATCGTAGTTGAAAATAGCATATTTTTTAAGTATCTTTTATGGAATACAATAATTGTGTTATTTGATGTTTTTTATGTTGGACAATTTTGTCTATGAATTACAGAAGAATTATGTTATTTACGGCAATTTTTCTGATAGTATTTGTTTCATTCTTGAAATTCGTCGGTTACAGTGGAATGGAAAAGGCTCTATGGATCATTGGATTATAAGAAGCTAATTTGTGATTTAAATGATTGAAGGAGTCCATGGGAATAGTGGAGTCTGTGAAGAATTTTTTGTAGATATTATATATGAAATTATTTATTTCTTTTTTTATTGTTAGGTCTAAAAACTTAATTGAGTTATTAAAATCTTTTTCTGCTGTAAACTTAATGTTGGTACGAACGTCTTTCAGAATTGTATAAATTTATCGATTTGCCTCTTTGAGCCATGGAAACCTACCAAAGTATCATCTTCATATCGGTACCAGAACTCTTTATGATTCTTTTGCTATGTGGCTATTTAATATTACTGTTCTTTCTATGTACTCCATGAACATATCAGCTGAAAGGGGCTGACAGGTGAATTTATGGGAATTCCTTATGCTTGTTGGTAAAATTTTGATTGAAATTGAAAATAATTTTGAGATAAGCAGGTTCTTAGATCAGCAACGTGTGGAATTGTGAAATCGTGGAAAGTATAAAATATGTTTCATTTCATCTTCGTTGAAAATGAATTTTCATAAAATAAATAGAGCATCAATATAACTCACATATCCTTGTTCATATTGTAAATTTCCTGCAACCTCTACCCAAACTTCCTGTAGAATCAGTTTGTTCAATAAACAAGAATAGTGCCTAAAAGTAATTTATACAATAGTTTGAATTACGCTCTATTTCGTATAAGGCGAAGGAACTTGTAATATACAAAAATTAAAGTCCGGTAATCGTGAAAAGGATTCTTTTCAGTGGAGTAGATTGTTCGTAATCTCGATAAATCAGAATGCGTAAGAAAAGATTCACAAAAGTCCAAAAAGGCTACCGCTGTGAGCCATTGTTGAAAATGTCGAGCAAACTGGGGCAAACTTATGCAAATGGAAATATTTCATTCAACATTTCTCGAGACGAACTGAATCTGGTGAACCCATTTCGTCCTTCACTAAATCGCTGTAGGAAATGATCGCGCGGAATCTCATATATAAATGGAAAAACGAAATTTTAACTAGATGCCAATTTTCAAGAAAACGAGGTACATATATAACGCATTTGAATATTTAAACCATTAAACCGAATTAAAGAACGGAAATGAAGAAAGTATAAATCTTGACTTGTCTTCTTGAAACGCTTAGCAAAATTAATCATTACAAATGAATTTGTTTCAAGGATCTATACAAGTGGAAATCAACCAATAAAGATATTCATATTGAACTGCAACGGCTTTAAAATATAACTGACAGTTCTCGACCGTTTATCGATTATCGAACCAAAGCATAAGAAGTTTCACATAAAATAATTTTAATGAATAATCAAATGAAACAAGTTACTATGTTTTTACTATCACTAATTTATTGATGTTAAGAATAAAAATTACATTAGTTGGACCGGTTTCGGACATACGTTCATTATTAACAACATGCTAATGTAAACTGAATACCCATGTACAATACAGGAACTAACATCAATATAATGCTAGTACAGGTCAAAGTTACTTGAATAATGGTGATTGGAAGGTGATTAAGTCTACCTAATCGTTAAAAAGCTTAACCCTTTCTACCCTAGATGCTTTGAAAATTTCCATCGATTCGAAGAAATTGACTTTATAAGATTTGTCACAAGAATGATGACTTTTAGCTGTTGAAGTTCTGGAAAGGATGACGTGTGTCCGCCAACCTATACGCCAAACCGGTGAAGAACTCATGAAGAAGTACATGAATTGTTGACATGACTTCATATAAAGGTTCGTTTGGATAAAAGAAGAATGTAAACATCTTTATAATAAAAGGTGTCATTCAGCACTACTTCAAGGTCTTGCACTCAGAACTCAGTTTTATATTATATTGTTTAGAATTTGATATTTTGGAAGATACAATTAGATCTAAAATTAGTATTTCCATATTCAAAAAATTTCATAGACAGTCTAGAAAATTAAGATCACTCAAATCAAAATTTTCAGTCACACTTGAGTCACATATAATAGATAGAGCTAATTCTTCGAAAAGTCAAAGGTTGTTAATTTATCTGATGTTCAATTCAACAAGAAAGAAACAGATATTCTTTACAAAGGTACTAAATTTGTTCCTCTTCAGATACATTAGCCGTTGAATCCGAAATTTTAATGAGAACTTTAAATACTGCCAATTTTGAAAAGGCAGAAAATGAGAGGATTTTAAAAATAAAATTAAAAACAACTCGAGAGATAAAAGTTGAATCAACAATATCACACTCAAAATTTCTAAAAATGCATTAGTACTCACGAGATCAGACAAGTCGAAGGCTATAATCGTTATGCCAAAAGTACAATATGAGGAAAAGAAGGAAGATTTCATTGATAAAGAATCGCTTACACTCGTTCAGAAAGACCCAACACCACTAATGCATAAACAAGTTAGAGCAACCGCTAATGATAAACAATCACTTTTTAGTAGCTTTGAGAGAAACAGATGGATTAAAATGAATCCTAGAATTCCTAGATTTTATGGTCTCATCAAAACACATAAAGAAAATAACCCCATTCGTCCAGTGGTGGCATATACCAATAGTCCAACACAAATGCTTGCTAACAACTAAATGCCAAATTCAAATCCATTTTAGATTTTCATTCACAATACGGTATTAAAAATTCATTAGAATTACCGAATAAAATAAATAATTTTCGCATGCTATCAACCGCAAAATTGATATCATAAGATTTAGATAATATGTTTTCGAATATACCTGCAACAGAATGTGTTCCCTTAAAATCAAGTATTCTAGAGGCTAGAACACTCAACGTCGTCTGCAAAGATTATTTAATTTCTCTGTTTGATTTAAGCTTGAACCCAAATTATTTCGGATCCAATAATAAGATGTAATCACAAAACAATGGTTCAGCTATGGGTTCACCCCTCAGACCCCTTATATCTGAAATTTTCTAATTTGGAAAACACTGAAATTATGACGTCACCTTTGACGAAAAGGCATATTCTATTTTGGAACCGATATCTTGATGACATTTTAGCCTGTTTCATTGGACGAATAGACAGCTAGAAATCTTCCTAAATTTCATTAATAATATTCATCCTAAAATTGAGTTCAAAGTAGAAACAGAAGTCGATAGTAAAATCAATTTCTTAGATCTAACAATTACCCGTGAGAATAATAACCGTTTATCAAATAATATCAGAAAACTATCGTACACGGATGATGTCAGACCCATAGATTCATTTCACCCGTATTCTTAAAAAATAGCAGCCTTCAAATCCATGATTTACAGAGCGATTTTTTGCCTTTATCGGACATGGACTGAAAATTAGAATTTAACACCATTATGTTAATAGCAGAGAACAACGGCTTCAATATAAAAGCAATAGAGAGTTTAATTAATCGAAAAATACGCAACAATACATTCAACATGATATATCCCTAGTCCAAGAGAGAAAAGCACGAAAATTTATGTCTCTAACATATTTTGGGAAGACGTCAGAACAGACAGCTAGAGTTATGTCTGATATTAAAAGTTCATATTGCATTCAAACCAGTTAGCAAATTGTCAGGCCTGCTCTTCAACACAAAAGATAAAACCGATAAATTTGAAAAATCTGGAGTATACCAATTTACATGTTCTGAGTGCAATTCCTTTTATATGGGTCAAACAGGACGTTCTTTCAAGGCTTGATACAAAGAACATTTTCGGTCATTCCTACATCAGAAATATGATTCAGTTTTAGCTGCACATTGTCAGAATGAATGTCATCCTTTTCCAGAACCTCAACTGCTAAAAATTCTTCATTCTTGTGATAAATCTTATAAACTCAATTTCTTTGAATCGATGGAAATTTTCAAAGCATCTAAGGCAGAAAGGGTTAAGCTTCTTAACGACCAGGTAGACTCAATCACCTACCAATCACCATTATTCAGGATACTGTGACCTCTATTTTCAGTATCTTGATGTTAGTTCCTGTATAGTACATGAGTATTCAGTTTTCATCAGCTTGTTGTTGATAATGGACGTATGTCCGAAACCAGTCCAACCAATGTAATTTTTTATTCTTTACATCAATAAATTAGTGATAGTTAAAACATAGTAACTTGTTTTATCTTATTATTCATTATGAGTTGCAAGTATCACGTAGTTCAGGCTTCATCGATCAATTATTTGAAAATAATTGACTTTAAAAAGTATAATGGTAGTTCTGCGAAAAAATTTTGAAAAGTTTCTCTTCTTTTCTCAACTCAAGTGTTAAGTTTTACCCAAGGAGGAGGCGTTACCTCTCATACCACAGACAACGTCGCCCAAGATTCAATGTGTATGTTCCTTGTTTCTTGAAGAGAATTTGTAAGTTATCATAAATATGTAAGATGGAAGTAAGCTCCACAACACTTTAGCCCTGTAAACAAAAGAATTTTTATGGGAGATATGTGGAGCAGCTAGTTGACGAGTCAGTTGGAACTGAATTCTTTCAGGATCTAAGCCACTCAGTACTTCAAAGCATTTACGATGGAAGTACCTGTATATGAGAGAAAGATCAGCAACCTGCCGCCTTTGCGCGGGACGTTGGTGGTCACGAGTGATCTCAGGTGGACAATGAGGTGCATTGGTATCTTCTGGACACTTTTCAATGGATGTAATGAACGCTTAGTTGCTGAGCCCTCATATGAGAACAGTATTCCAGATCTGGTCAGTAATTAGTAATCAGTAATCAGTAAGTTTATTCATGCTCTCACAAATTATGTTTGCATTCGTCAATCACATTAACATCAGATAACACCAAGCACTTGATCTGAAAGAAAAAAATGGAGAAGAACCAAATATGTCAATCCAGAGAAATCAAGAGCTGGAAAGTCATCTGTCCTATATAAACCTTCAATAATTGAAAAAATTTTGGTTTCATTATGAAACGCATCTCAGTGAGTCCACGATTACCTAAACGTAGACATTCATTAAATTTGAGACACAAAAAGTTTGGTCCGTTCTGTGATCTACTCAATATATAAAATGGAACACGAACATTATCTTTTTTTCTAGTATCGTTGGAGTGAATCTCCACGTTAAGGGATACTGATTGTTGGTTTATATGAGCATATAGCAAATACTCAAGAACGAACAAACTGAAAGGAGTGAGAATATTGTGTTGTCGACAAGTATTTCTACCACATTCCCTGTAGCTAAGTCCCCCACCGAACGACTTTGAATACGAAATAGACGCATAAATTCACAACAATTACCCCAAATCAGGATGCCATACTCTAAATGAGTCTCAATAAGGGTAAAATAAGCCGATCTAAGAAACCTTTTAGACAAAGAAGAGGCTCAATTTCTCAAGAGAAACGTATTTCTGCTGATTTTTGTCGCAAGCTGATCGCAACGAACCCAAGTAAGTCGGGAATCAAGATTGAAACCCAGAAATCGAGCACTGGTTGATGCGAGAGGTCTCGTACCAAAATCACTCTCTCTGTTTTATCGTTAGTCATGGCAAGTAAATTACCAGAAAGCCATTCCAAGGCCCCTCGCCTCCGTACTCCAAACAGCTCCACCACATCAGCCAGATCATAAAATGGTACAGATAAAGTTGTGTCATCAGCAAACAGCATTTTGAGGTAGCCACTCAGGTAATCAGGGAAGTCATTAATGAAAATTAGTAATAATAGCGGACCCATAACTGAGCCCTGTGGTACTCCGAATGTTACTTTCGTAGACACCATCAACACCATCAACACAGACTGTTTGATATCTATCTCTTAGAAAAGAAGCGATAAGTTTCACACTGACATCTTCAAATCCATACCTACGTAGTTTTTGTATCAGAGCTAAATGAGGCGAAGGCCTTAGACAGATCGAGAAACTATGACAGTGGGTATAATCCCAATTTAAAACAATTCAAAAGTTATTATTAATGAACTCAATGATAGCATCAGTGCCGCTACGGCCTCTCCTGAAACCAAATCGACTCCGAGAGAAAAGCAGATTATTTTCGAAAAACTGAATCATCGCAATACAAAAAATTTTTACAACATTTTGAAAGAAACAGGGACTACTGAGATAGGAAGATAGTAAGACACATCATTTCTATCTCTTTTTTTAAACTGGAGTTATTTTTGAACACATCAGGAAAAGTACCGCTAGAGATACATTTCTTGATGAGATGTGTGATGGGATACACAATACTGTCGATATTTATTTTCAGCAGTACAGTGTATGAGCCATTATAACCTCGAGACCTGCTACTCTTCAAAGAACCAACCTCATCTCTTACCGTCACATAGTTAAGCTCTCTGGAGTAGAATTTCGAATCAGAAGGCAACTCTTTCGTGACTACGTCATCAGGAGAAATATTTTGAGGTCTTATATTCTCTATAATTCGATCAGGAACCTGAATGAAATGAATACTGAATGCATCAGCTGAAATTAGAGATTTGTTCTGGGATTTGGGAGTTTTCCTTTAGTTGATGTTATCCCACATAGTTTTTGTTGATAACAAATCATCATTGGCTCTTAGTCTAGCATCTCTGATTGCCAATTTGTACTTGAATTTGAATGAATTTTGCATATATTTCAGTTCATTTGTTCTAAACCGGTCATAGAGTTCATTCAGAAGTGATAGATGGGAACGAATCTGTAACAGCTCATCATTGAACCAGTTCACACCCAAAGCTGTTATGAAAGCATCAATAACATGGAAAATACCAAATGCCTCATTCGCATCAATGCCTTCAGAAGTAGTGAAACTCCAATCACAGCTCTAGAGCATAGAAAAAAACTACTGAATTCCCTCTCGGTCAGCGGTCGAAAGATTCTAAAACTTCTTTACTACAAGATCTCTTACCAGGATAATCCAAAGTGTTCCGCTGATCTTTGTGATCTGAGAAATCACAGTTCAATACATCAAACAAGTTTTGTGTTCAATAATTTTGAACAGGGAGGAAATTATGGGTATTGCAATAAAAATTGTGAATTCCATCCGTGCACTTAGCTTGCAACGGCTGCTCTATAAGTTGAGATTATAAGAGGGAGTCAGCTGAACACACTGATTTAGTTCTTCACACGGACGTCAGGTGGTTGAGTCGTGAAAAATTCGTAGAAAGGTTTCAAGAATTCTTACCCAAAATAACAGCTTTTCTAGACGAAAGAGTTCATGACATTCAGATGTTGAAAAATGAAAAATGACTGACTGATTTGGCATTTTTGACTGACATCACAATGCACTTAAACACCATTAACTTGAAGCTGGAGGTAAAGGAAAAACTATTCTTGACATGATTAGCGCATTGAACACATTCAGAAGTAAATTGCAACTTATGACAGATCAACTAAAATCAAAGGATCTGAAACATTTACCGTCTTTGAAATCAAAGATTCCTCACTTGAATTATGATACATATAAGGCTGAATTATCAAATATTTTGGGACAATTCGGAATGCGTTTTCATGATTGCATTAAATTGCCAAATAAAGCATCATTTATGAGTTATCCTTTTTCATGTATAAACATTGAGGAATTTGCTACTGAAATAGCATGTCAGTTTAATATGAACTCATCTTCTGTTGAAAATGAATAGGTGCAGATTATATCAGATATACATCTCAAAGCTGCAGCATCTGCTACAAATTTCTGATGTTTTATGTGTTAACATAAATATCCGAATCTAAGGCAAATCCCCCTCAAGCTGACGGCAATGTTAGAGTCAACTTACTTGGCGTGTCGGCTTTTTCTGAAATGAAGATAATCACATCAAGATATCGCAATCGACTTACTGAAGATCATATGTCATCATGCTTGCGATTAGCACTCAGTGGTTACGTACCATCTTATGAAAAGTATGCTTAGGACATACAGTGTCACGCTTCAATATCCAAAGTCACTCCTTAAGTTTTACACCATATGTAACTCTTTTGCTTTGTAACAACCAATAAATTCGCAATTCTGAACAACTATCTATTTCTTCATTGATATTATAGAGAAGAACCTAACTCAACCTAACCCAAACCTCGAATAAAATAATGTATATTGTGCGGAAAGCTAATATCTATTTATGCTACGGTATACCTTACCTAGGTAGGTAGGTAGGTAGGGTGTATCGTGTATGTACGACAACCCTGCATCACACATACTTGCAGCCTCACAGAGTCGATAGTAAGTAGTCTGAAAATATTAAGGTAGATCGCCAGCAGTTCAAGTTTGAGCACTGATATAGGCTGGGAGGGCAAGATGGAAGTAGCGGGTAAGATGGAAAGTACTTGCATAATCTACACACGTTACATCTCATCGATGTCGCTTAGCAGATAAACAAACCGCTTCATTATTTTCACGACCACAAAGTTTAGTTCGGTTCGCGCCAGCAAGTGATGAGTATTATTGTTTTGATTATTGGTTGCAATTTAAAAAAAAAACAGGATTTTCTGCAGTGATATTATTCACAAAAGGTGATAGGTATTATGATTTTGGTTTTTTAATGAATATCTACTAGGGGTTGATTGTATAAATTGATATTTACCATAAGAAAAAACGTGAGATAACAAAAGTATCGATATATTATTTTCAGTACATGCTTATGGGCAAGTTGGAAAGTTGAGCTTTTGGGCAGAAGCAAAATTGGTTCTTCAACAAGATAGCAAAGCAAAGGGTTAGGGAAAGGGGAAAGAGAATAAAGAGGGAAGGCGAACTGAAGCACAGATGACTGCAATAGAAAATGTGGTTTGCTTGTTTTCTGGAGAACAATATGTGGAACCACCCCCAGAGGCTTGGTGACAATGTCCGTCTTGTTGATACAGAAGATGTAAGGTTATTGTGTACCAACTTAATATTTAAAGTTATCATATTCATTCCATTTTGCCCTTATAATCTTGTCAGAATTTAACTTTATGTGTCTTTACTGATATTTTACCAAATATTAATTAGTAATACTTTTTTAATTGTGATAACTACAGAATGATTAGCCTAATATCATATGTTCTGAAAACCTTTATACGAATTATACATACTCGAATCTACACCAAATGCGAGCGAGAAATCAATCTAGGTCAGTCGGTTTCAGAAATGGCCTAGGAACGCGTGAGGCTCTCTTTTCTCTTAATGTACTCACCCAAATATGTAGAGACATGAATGTCGATGTTTACGCCTGCTTTGTTGACTGTCGGAAGGCTTTTGACTGCGTTTCACATAAGAAATACCGGGGTTGATGCAGAAGACTTACGCATTATTACAAACCTTTATTGGCACCAAACTGCACAAGTGAGAGTTAATGGGCTAACATCTGAACAGGTAGCAATACGGAAAGGTGTACGTCAAGGCTGTGTGCTGTCGCCTCTATTGTTTAACATTTAATCAGAAGCAATATTCAAAGAAGCACAGGCATTAGAATAAATGGAAAACTACTTAGTAATATCCGCTACGCAGACGACACCGTGGTACTAGCTAACAACCTTCAAAACTTGCAGAGAGCCATGAACCTTATTGTAGAGCATAGCCAACGCTTTGGACTATCTGTTAACGTTAACAAAACTAAAAGTATGGTGTTTTATAAGCAAGCAGTGGAAGCTGTAATACGCATTAACAACCAACCTGTGGAACAAGTGCATTCGTTTCGGTATTTAGAAGCTACGGTGAACGACCAAAGTACCCGAAAATAGAGATCAAATCTCGAATCGAACAAGCCCGTAAAATTTTCGTTGGCATGAGAGACCTTTTCGTCAACCGCGGACTTAATCTTCAGACGCTTTCGAAATGTATCTATACCGTAGAATATTGCGTATCTCTTGGATGGAAAGACGGACAAACATCGACGTTCTAAATACAATGGGAAAATCATGAGAGTTGATGAGAACCATCAAAGAGAGAAAGCTCCAGTACATCGGGCACATCATGCGCGGCAAAAAATATGAGATCCTTCTCCTGATTATTGAGGGGAAAGTCCAAGGAAAAAGATCAGTTGGACGACGCCAGAACTCATGGCTGATAGATCTACGGAGGTGGTTTGGAAGAACGTCCACTGAAATTTTTAGAGCTGCAGTGTCGAAAACAATTATTGCCAATTGGATCGCCAACCTTCGTTTGGAGACGGCGTCATAAGAAGAAGAATACTTTTAAAAACATGCTGTTTATTGGACTGACTGTAAGAATTCATTAAATTAAAAATTAATGATGTTAAAATGTTGTTAAGTTAACCGCACAAAGTTAAACCTTCCATCTTGCCCTCCCTTCCCCTAACGAAGAATACAGTTATTTTGAGTTATCTAATCGATCGATACTATTAGGTCGGAATCAAACTAAATACTTTTTCTCTAAAACCCCATTCCGAGGCAGTCGTTCACGGAATAGAAACTATTTCGATTCAATTACCATTTCATCAACTTTTATTTCGTATTTACACTAAATTTACTGAACTATCTCGGTTTTTTATTGTTTTACAGTACGATAGGACTCGGAGATAGGGTAACATAATCGCATCCGACATTTTGGATCCCGCAACCTTCACCATATCAGCAGAACTTCCAGCAGCTTCATTTGTATTCTCTCTCGTACAGAGATATTCAAAAATCTCGATGCTTTCATGCTTGCATAGCGCTTTCCGCTGCAGTTTTCATTTGCGTACATCAGGAAAACTTAAAGCAAATTTGTTTTGCTAATTGGAGTTGACCAATTTGAATATTATCAAGCTGTTGAAATTTTAGCAGAAAATGATGTTGGTTTTAGTCGTGGAATTTAATTCTGGAGTAGTTCGGCCTGATTTCAAGATATTTCGTCGTATGTCACTTTTTCCAAATTTTCTTTTTAATAAATTAGAACCACGATAGAAGAAACTACGATTTTTCGTTGAATCATTTGATTGATGTGATATTCGAGTTTTCAGAAAGTTCTAATCAAATATGTTGTCAGTATTCAATCATATCTTTGTAGATGCTGTTTTATTCTCTATGTAGCTATACAGCTGTATGAAACGCTTCAAATGGAGAAAAATTATCCTTCCATTCCGCAACCTCGATTGTCGAGGTAAATTCATAGCTTTTTCCATAGTTTTATGAACTGTTTCATGAATTCTCCCTAAGTTACCACGCTATGGTATTGCAACTGACGCACGATAAATGAGTCAAATGCACTTATCCTTCACCATACAAAAAAATTCTTCCTCCCAATCGTTATTAGAATGAAACGTTTTAGATTTCTTCGCTGCTCTCATTTTGTACTATTTAATAATAAACTTTGTATCGACGTAGTTTTGCTTTCAAATTACAATTCAGAATGACTCCATTTACTGCAGGCGCAACATTTATATCGGCGTGAACGAAAGTCTCGAAAGTTCCCGTCAAACGCCTGCGGCCGAAATTTCTAGAAAAGCGGCAAGAATAAAAACGCGGCTTTTCTTTGTACCGCACGTTCCTTTGATAAAGCCGCCTTTTGCCGCTAGCAGAGTGTCATTTTATTACGTAATGATTTTTTGTAGTTCAGTTACCTACTAATTAAAAATTTTTTTTTTCCGAGATCTACTCAAAAGCACTCGCGATCGACCGTTTGAGCACCCTTGTGATAAGTCTATAAGATATGGATACAAAATGTGGATGGGCACATCCAGATTGGGTTACGTCAAGTGGAACCATATCAAGGTGCCATAACTCACGTTACAGGGAACATGGAGTCGCTACATGTGTTGTTCTCAGTTGTTTAGATTTTCTGCAACAAAAGTGGTCCACTTACAGTTTTCATTTATTTTTGGTATTTTTTCTGTTCTGTGAATCTTCTGAATATGCTGACAGAGAAAAATACCAGATGAATAGGAAATTTTTCGTAAATAGATTGCCAGGAAATCCTTTTGTTAATGAGGTCCAACAGAAAAAGGCGCCTCGAGGCACTTATAAATCGAAAATCTCGAAAGATAACTATATTTCAGCTGTGCAATGGAACGATAATAACATAGTGACTACTTCTTCAAATTCTATTGGAGCTATCCCATTATCTCGTATAAAGTTAAAAGAATGTGCAAATCCTACAACTCTGTATAATAAATACCTATAATAAGAACATGGGTGGCGTCGACCACCCATGAAAACATTAGTTCATATAGAACGTCTATACGAGGTAAAACATGGTATTTTCCTCTGGTTGCTTACTGCATCAACCTGACCATTCCCAATGCTCGGCAAATTCATAAAATCAATCAAGGAAATTGAATCATTCAGAATTCAAACGTCAGATTTCATTTCATCTGTTTCAGAATTACAAAATAGAAAGCAGTTTCACAACAGTAAGACCGAGAAAAGATGAAAACCTAAGTATTCGTTATGATAACAATGGTCATTTGGTAGGTCCCCAAGTAAAGCAGTCCCAATGTCGACACTGTCATTCGAAAACTACAAGATGTCTTAAATGTAACGTTGGGTTACATGTCAAATGTTTTTATATTTCACACAAAACCATGATCGTAGTAGCACATTTTCCTAACGACTTATATATAGGACCGTATGTTTCATTAGAATTTTGTTGTGATTTCTTTATTTTCTATAAACCTGTACTGCCTTGAGACAAAAAGAATTAATTTCTCTAAAATTCTACAGCTATTTGTGAAAAACTAGTTCAGGCATGAGTAGGTTAATGAGAGAATAATGAAATGTAAAAATAATTTCGTTCTTTAATATTTTCCGAAGGAATAATAATGATTCTCATACTTTGATAAGTTTAGGTATCTTCATTTCCCTGATTTTTGGGCCTAGGATCCCGAAAAAGCAACTACAGACATATACAGGCTGTTTCATGTATTCAATCGAATTTTCCCAATATTTCGTATCACAAATAATATGACTGATGTTAACAACACAATTTGAAGACGAAAATGAAATTCTAGAGCCGGCCTAAAAGAATGAGTTTTGTCTTCGAAATAAGTGAACAAACACCCTGTACATGTTTTTACGAGAACACGATCTTAATTAGCAAGAATTGATCTAAAACATAAGCCTACTATGAAAACTGTCGCATTCCACTAAACCAGGGTGCTCAAACGGTCGATCAAGTACTTTTTGGTTTGATCTCGAGAAGCCAAAATTCTTAATAAGTAGGTAACTGAATTACAAAAAAGGCGGCTTTATCAAGAGAATGCGCGGTACTTGTCAAAGAGCCAAACAATCCAAAGCTGCCGATCGCGTCACTTAAATTTTCTCATATATAGGCGAAACACAAGAAACCATTCGAAGATGGATCAGTTGTGAGGGAAGCATTTATTGAACCGGGTGAGACTTTATTTGGAGATTTCGAAAATGAAACAGAAATCATGTCTGCTATTAGAGAACTTCAGTTAACGCGTTCGACTGTCACAAGGCGTATTGAAGTCATGAGTTAGGACATGGCAGATAAACTGAAACATGATATCATGAAATGTACATACTTTTTTTACAGTTCGACAAATCTGCCGATATGACAGACACTGCCCAGCTGAGTATTTTTATTTGGATGGTATTGAATGATATGTTGGTTAAGGGAGAATTTTGACAATCATTCCTCTGAAGCGGGGATGACCCTTGGCGAAGATATATATGACGTTTTCTTCAATTTTGTAAAATCCTACAACCTACCATTATATAAATTAGTGTGCATTACAACCGATAGAGCACCAGCAATCACTGAAAACAAAAACGGTTTTATGGCATTGTGTCCAGTTAATGAATATTTCACTCATTTTTTCATTCCATTGCCTTACAATGGATTGTGATAATTTCCACACTGAGGAAATTATGGGCTCTACAACAAAAATTGTGAATTCCGTCCGTGCACGTAGCTTGCAACGGCGCCTCTTTAAGCTGCAGTTGGAAGATAGGGAGTCATCTGAACGCATTGATTTAGTTCTTCACATGGACGTCAGGTGGTTGAGTCACGGAAAATTCCTAGAAAGGTTACAAGAATTATTGTCTGAAATAACAGCTTTTCTAGACGAAAGAATGGTGACACATAGAGGTGATGCACAATGCTCTTCAACACCATTAACTTGGAGCTTAAAGTTAAAGGTCTAAATTATTGAGATTATTAGCGCAGTAAACGCATTCAGAAGTAAATTGCAACTTATGATAGATAAATTGAAAATAAAGGATCTGAAACATTTTCCTTCTTTGAAAGCAAGGATGATTCCTTAGTTGAATTATATACGTATGATGCTGAATTATCAAATATTTTAGGACAATTCGAACTGCGTTTTTATGATTGCAGTAAATAGGCAATCATAGCACTATTTATGAGTTATCCTTTTTCATGTAAATACATTGAGGAATTAGCTTCTGAGATAGCAAGTCAGTTTAATATGAACTCATATCATGTTGAATATGAGTTGGATCAGATTATGTCAGATATACATCTCAAAACTACAGCATCTGATAAACATTTCTGGTGTTTTATATCTGAAGATACATATCCGAATCTAAGACAAATCGCCCTTCAACTGACGGTTATATTTAGGTCAACTTACTTGAGCGAGTCTGCAATTTCTTAAATGAAGATAATTAAGTCAAAATATCGCAATCGACTAACTGACGATTATATGTCATCATGCTTGCGGTTAGCACTCAGTGGTTACGTACCATCTTATGGAAAATATGCTGAGGACTTCCAGTGCCAGGCTTCAACATCCAAAGTCACTCCTTAGTTAAGTTTAACACGATATGTAACTCTCTTGTTTTGTAACAACCAATAAACTCGCAATTTTGAATAACTATGAGTTTTGTCATTGGTATTATAGAAAAGAACCTAACTAAACCTAACCCAAACCTTGAGTCGATCGTTAGTAGTCTAAAAGTATCGAGGTAGATCGCCAGCAGTTAAGTTTGAGCACTCTCCCATACACAATAACTTAAATGAGCTTGAAATAATATATATAAATATATAACTGACACTTGCCATCTGAATGAAACCTTGTATTTATTTGTTGATTCAAACGAAAGAAAATCGCTTTCCACGTTTTCTGTTCCAGATCAGTACAAAATATGCTCTTCATTCGCGGGATATATGTTCCGTAAATATGCCGCAAATACAGAAGCCATGAATATGAAATGGTAATTTATAGTGGATTAGGCGGAATACTTTCCTGGGTCATGAAATGATACTTGTAGCCTCTCAGAGTCGATCGTAAGTTGTCTAAAATATTGAGATAGATCGCCAGCAGTTCACGTTTGAGCACCTCTGGTATGCGTTGAAGAGTTATTTCGAATAGAAAGACGGACCAAATCCATGAAGCAGCCTGTATATCGAGAAAGAATAGCGTTACCTGGTAACATAAGTGCTGATTCCAGCTCCTCTAGAAAGGATGCTGATTACTCAAAATCAATTATAAGCTGTATTATATCAGTGTTAAAATGAAAATTCTAAATAAACAAAACAAAGACGACCCTGTTGGAACGGTCCTTCAATGATTTTTTTCTTCCCATCCGCATTTCTCAACATGAAGCTCTAAAATTAATTAATCCCAGTCCGAAACAGGGACGTCGCGGAAAATAAATCAATCGCCCGTTAAAAAGTGTCCGACTTTGAGAGAGCAACACATAACCCCAATCTAGCGAATGTAACTTGTTTGGTGCTGATGGGAATCTATTCCACTGGGACTATGTGGCAACTTTTTCTTCCGCAGGAAGTTATCAATATCGTGATTAACGCTCTTCTATATAAGGCCGAGAGATGTGTCGAAATCTCTTATAAAGGACTGGAATGAGATGGGATTTATTTTGTTGTTTTGTGATTTGAAATGATTTTGCAATTGGGTTATAAAGTATTCTTTGGGGCATTTACTTGAATGGGATATAGACAGTGTAGGTTTCTCACATTGCGTATTATTTCGATACAAGAAACACTCCCACGCTCTGCGAAGTGATAGTTAATTCTGAGCTCACGATGGGAAATAGTTCCTCCTTGTTAGTTCGATGAACAGAATAATTTGGATGAATTACTTTCAGTAATTATGGAATAATGAATTGCAAAAGCTTTACTCATTGAGAGAATCGATTGGCGCAAAAATTTAGAATGACTGCTCTGAATCTTCAGTCAATGCAATCAATCAATTAAATTGTATAGATATTCTTGGAAAATGGTATTCCACCTATCTTCCAATGCTTTGAACACTTGCTGCCTGCTGTTGATATTCAAATTCTTGTTTTTGGAGGATATCTTATGCATGTTCTAAAGGATTTAGATGATGATGATGATAATTCATTCAGCAAACTAATTACGAAAATCATTGATACATATTATTGTATACTGATATTGATGTGGTCTTAATGACCCATTATTCCTCTATAAACATACATAAAAGTTATAAACTCCATTCATTTTTCACATATATAGTGCACCTCGTCCTGAAACACTTAAGGGTTCGACTATCTTTCACATTACGTGGTAAAACATTGTATATTTCCAGTCCATTAATGAGAGTCTGATTGTTCGCAAACCTAGTGTTTGTCCGAGGAAACGAAAATTCTGAATTTCTTGTACTATACTCATGGAAATCTTTTTTAAATGTACAACGATCCACCAAATTTTTTGGCAGGAGGTGATGCAACAATCTATAAATAAATACAAAAACACTTGAATAGACATTTCGTCTCACGGATAAAACCTTCGAGTTTTCCAACATATAACGAACAGAAGTATAATTATCACAGTCTAGAATATAGCGCATAGCTTTATTTTGAATAATCTGAGGCCTAGCTATTTCCTTCTCTTTGAATATATAAATAATTGTAGGACAATACAGAAAATGTGGCAAAACAATGGTATTGTGAACAAAAGTTTTGGTGAATTCACTCAAATATTTTCTGATTCTTCCCAGAAAACCTACCTTTTGCTTACATTTTACAGATATAGTCAGCATGCTTTGTGAATTTTAAGTTGTTATCAATTGATATTCCTAAGTATTTGAACTCAGTAATATTCTCAATGGAAAACTCATTCATTTTAACACCTTAACTTCTTTCATTCTGTTTTTTGTATCATCATGATTTTAGTCTTTTCAGGTTCAATTTAAGGTGGCTATCTTCAAGCCAAGTAAAAAGAATTTTAAGTTCGTTGTTTATGGTGTGAACTATAGGGTGTATCGTTTTGAATTTTTTCGAAATTCAAAAAGTATAGTGCGGAAAAATGCTTTTGGCGACACCGAGCATCTGTGATTTTTTCAGAATTTTGAACAATACCTAGGGGTCGCGCAATGCCCTTAAAGTTTCTTCTGTTATATATAGGCAACCCGCACAACAATTTCGCGATTTCAAGTGTTTTCAGAGGTCTAAAGTCGATTTTATTGCAGTTTGTTTATGTCTATTTGTTGTCTTTGTGGTATAAAGGAATAAAAGACTACGATGTAATGAATTAGAGGAAGAAAACAAGAAATAATAATTACCAGAGTGCTATTTTTCTCGTATTTGGTTCGGTAAGGTTCTTTATACTAAGTGCGTCAAGCAGGAACATGCTACTCTTTTCTTATTAAATGTAAAGCATTGGCAACACTGGGAATGGGGTAGCTGCATCGTGCAACAATGTTCGAGGCGACAAGGCAGTGCGATAGTGGAGGGAATCGGTATCGGGTAGAAAGGAGCGGTGTGGGGTGAGAGGGAGGTCAAAATGGGGTGGCAAGAGTTTCTTCATTCAGTCCGCTTCCAACCGAGCTTGAGGAATGAGCTCGAATGTTGTTCGGTCAGCTGTGCGCCTGAAATATTTTTATGAGTGACACTGAGCGAACTAATATTTTTCCGTGTGTTCCCGTGCTGTAAGAGTGCTTGTAGGGATTTATTGCATAGACGTTCAGTTTCGCGCAAGCAACATGGGCAAAGAAGACGTTTGCGTTGCGCTCTTGACTTTGCTGCAAAGAGATGAACGACATACGGCTTCCGACGTACATTGACGTCATGAAACATTTGTTTTGGGAGAAACGTAACATTAGCGGTACCAACGGTGACCCGGCTGTCAGTAAGATTGTAAAGTTAACAGTAGAAAAATTGATTAGCGTATGGAAGAAAGCGTCTTTGCCAGTCGTGAGTAGTTTTCGTGTTACTCAAATGATCACAGACTATCATCGTAAACGTTCTAATCTCGTGAAATCATCAAAGCGTGCTGAAGATTCTACTGAATCTAAAATAAAAAGCGCGACTCATAGAGATAGCTATCAACGCACCTGTGCAGCATGTTGTTTGTCAACTCCATTTGAACGAGCTACCTTTCTGACATCTCATGCGATATTTAGACGGAGAAACTAAAAATCCTCGAGCAACCGGTGGACTCATTGGAGAAGCTATTTTACAATGCGAAAATCGACGAGTGACGAAGTTTAACGCCATCTCCGTTGATTGGATAGAAGACACGGAAGGTTTGACAGATATTAGCACCGATCAGAAATACCTCCAACGTTTATGTACCGCTGTCCCAAGTGGACATTGTCCAAAAGAACTCAGCAAGCAGAAAACAGGCCCTGTTGTACAATCTAGGTGGTTAACAACAGCTAGTAGAGTATTACGATTATACATTAGTACCGAAAAGCCTTCGGAGGCGCTTCGCCAGTTGGCTTCGTATGTAATGGAAGTTTACGCTCCCGTTTGGTACTCAGTAAAAAAGGACCCTCGATTGCCCAGGGTCCAATACATTTATGGAAGTTGATTCGACTGTCACGCTACCTGCCTCTCAAACTGCGGAATGTTGTGGACAAGGTTATTCAGAACAATGCCTATTTTGGACACCCTGAGAATGTACTGTTCGCTATGATCAACGATGGCAATCATGACACGAGAGCTCTTGCTTGGAGAAGAATAAAAAAGGCAGGATCGAGGAAGACAACACGGAAGGGAATACGCGCCTTCGAATTGCCCAAATTAAAGTTTAACGCTGAGCACTACTACGATCTCATAGACTGGTCTTCGCACCCTGTGACCGAGCCCCCTCTTACCCGATCACTATCACCCGAAGAAATAGAAGAAAATATTAGGAGTCGAGCATTCTGTGATAAGGAATTAACTGCTTTCCCTGCCACACTCAGGCTGTCGAAAGGCTGGTAAAATTAGTGACAGAAGCTTCTTCCTCTGTTCTTGGGCCACAATCTCGTGACGCGTACATGAAAGCAAAACTGGAGTCCAGACAACGGATGCCATCTCTACATACCAAAAGGACTACGCCAATGCACAAGAAGAGCGGAAGCGTCCATAGGAAATTCTGATTTTAAAATATAATTTTACCAAAGCTGCATTAACGTTAAATTGTATCCATGCTTTATTATCACTTGTTTGTAACAATATTCAATTGGCTTTAATTGTATTATTCTTTCATTATCATTTAATCCCAACGAAGCAAATATTTCAATTAAAATTTTAATTTATAATGACGTTTAACTCTAATATTGTATTGCACAATAAAAGTAAAAAAAGAGCCTAACAATACAGCGAAATCTTTCTTTCATTTATACTCCATAAAAAAAACTAAAAACAGGAGAAAGAGTTCAGAAATGTGATTTTAGAACCCTAAAACAGCTTGAAACGCAAGATTGTTGTGCGGGTTGCCTATACACAACATAAAGAACTTTGAGGGCATTGCGCGATCCCTAGGCATTGTTCAAAAATTCTGAAAAAAAATCACATATGCTCGCTGTCACCAAATGCAACTTTTCCGCACTATACTTCTTTGAATTTCGAAAAAAAGTCAAAAACGATACACCCTAGTGAACTACATCGTCTATATTGTCCCTTATATAATAGATGGAAGTATCATCTGCAAACATCTGAACTTTACAGTTCTTAAGAATCCTGACAATGTCGTCAATATAGAGTGTGAAAAGTACGGGGTCCAGTACAGACCCTTGGGGTACCCCTAATCCTTAAATTTTCTACGAGGTGTGGTCCTCATACTTGACCTTCTGTTTCCTCCCTTCTAGGTAAGATCTGAACCATTCCAGAACCTTTTCCCTCAGACCCATTTTTTCCAACTTTTTGCATTTTAATCTTCTGTCCGTTGTTTTGTAGTCCAGAAACACTACACCGACAAACAAATTCCCATCCAGTGCCATCTTCCACTCCATCAACACACTCTGCACAGCCGTCTAACAAAAGTTGTTCTTTCGAAAACCTGCTTGTTGTTGACTCAGAATATTATTTTTATCAATGAAATTTCTGAGCTGTTTTTTGACGCAAAAGAATGATTGGCCGATA
The DNA here is from genome assembly GCA_013387265.2 of Cryptolaemus montrouzieri. Classification (NCBI taxonomy): domain Eukaryota; kingdom Metazoa; phylum Arthropoda; class Insecta; order Coleoptera; family Coccinellidae; genus Cryptolaemus; species Cryptolaemus montrouzieri. Next base: position 139,054,556 of record JABFTP020000185.1, on the reverse strand, counting down.
CTCTACCGCCGAAGTAGTACCTGGCTTCTTATTAATCGGTACAATTGTTGATACTTTCCATGACTGGGGAGCAATACCCTTTCTGAGGGACATATTCAATATTTTTAGAAACACGACTCCTTTCCCTTCAATACACTTCTTCAGGATATATGTATTCACACAATCCGTACTGCTTCGTTTATCAGACATATGGTGTAAAGTTTCTTGGAGTTCTTCTTATGTTACGGTTGCGAACTCTGTCCAGAGATTGTCTGCTTGTCTTATATTTTCTAAAACAAATTCTTCATTATTTTGTCTGACAATAGTACTGGTAATTTCCTCTATACTTCGTATAAAATATCGATTGAACGCATCCGCTATATCATTGTGTTTTGTGAGTAGACCCTCTACCGGAAATTGAATCACTTCATAAAGAAGACTTTTCCACATTGCAACTGCATCATCCTTGCACTCATGGATCTTCCTTTTATAATAGTCTGCTTTCTGTTTTCTGATTATTTCCACATCTTCATTCCTTTTTTCTTTGAAATTTTTCCTGTCTTTTTCTTTTTTTGTAATAACAGCCCTTGAAATTGTGCTGGCTAATCCCGAATATAGATATAATTCTGTCCAGAAAATTGTTTGGAACTGCTGAGGAGGGGGTACGAGCATTATCGAGCATAAAAATGAAATTGAGGTAGAAATTTTCTTCCTCTCTAATAGCAACATCTTGAAGAATCTTCTGAATATATTCATTTATAGTGATGAAATGTTCTAACAATGTGATGTGTCTTTCGATCAATTGATATACCGCCTCACACTGCGACTGCAGCACCTCCTTCTGTATAGGGTGGGCAGATTTCGATGTATTTGTACGGCAGCTGAAATATTGCAAATAGAGAAAAATGAACCCCCTCTTTCGATCTTATTTTCAGGGGCTAATTGAATGGTGCCAAAATTTTGCTGATATCTCGTTCCGTTCTGGCATTCTTGAAAATTTTTCAAATTTTGGGAAAATCGTCGTTCGCAGATATCTCGATCATCATCAAAGTTAAATAAAAATAACTTTGACATTCTACAGGCACTTTTTGAATGAAATATAGTGCTGTGTGAAAAATTTGTTTAGCTCAGTGGTTTTCGAGTTTCAATGAAAACATGCTTTTCTTTAATACTAACCATGGAAGTTTTACCCCTATTGGATGAAGTAATTTTCTTCCTTCTCAAAATTAAATAATACTTGTATTCAATCATTGCATTTAATGCATTCTTTCAGAGGAAGACCTGAAATTGCCACAATTCCATTCATTAGGTGCATGCCCATTAATGATTCATATTGTTCTATGACTGCAAACCACAGATTTTAAAGATCTTATCTAAGATCATGGTTATTTCTATGATTTGAATTTCTTAATTCATAATTTCATGCAAACTTTTGGGTATTAATATAGTAGAATAAATGATGACCGGAATGATATCTATTTTATGGAAGTGCCACATCAGCTTGATCTTAAAAGCAAGGTCTGTGTATTTGGACTTTTTCTCCTGCAACTTGTTCAGCACATTGTTATTATTCGGTATGGCGACATCCACCATTATTGCTGTTCTGGCTCTCTTATCATACACCACTATGTCTGGCCTAATAATCGTCACCATTCTGTCAGTGATAACAGGCCTATCGTAATATAATCTGATAGAGTCATTTTCCAATACGGGCGCCGGCTGATATTTATAATATGGCTGGAAGGTATTCAGAAGTCCTTACTTGTGTGCAAGTTTCTGATGGATCATGTTGCACAGTTGATCATGCCTGTGAAGATAGTCCGTATTGGCCAATTGCTCGCAGCCGAATGTAATATCCTGTATAGTCTCTTATCATTATTATTATTATTATTATCGTGGACTTATGCACTATCTCAGCTGTTAGCTGGATAAAATTTACCTTTCCCAGATTCAGCAATCAAAGGGAATAGGCTCGATTAAAATATACTTGACATAAATTTCCTAACTATCCTACATGTATTAAAATTACAGCTTTTTGCATATAAGTATTCTTATGGAATTCTGATTTCTCAAGGCTATCATGCAAAGTTTTGGGTATTAACCCAGTGGAGGATACGATGACAGGAACAATATCTATTTTCTCGAGGTGCCACATATGCTTGATCTCAATAGCAAGGTCTGTGTATTTGGACTTTTCTCCTGGAACTTGTTCAGCACGTTGTTATTATTCGGTATGGCGACATCCACCCGCATTGCTGTTCTGGCTCTCTTATCATACACCACTATGTCCGGCCTATTATTCGTCACCATTCTGTCAGTGATAACAATTATTATTATTATAAATAGCATTGGAACCTACATTTCCCCTCAAGAATAATTCTTTTTCATTAAGTTTGGGAGGTAATTTCGTAGGCCAAAGAAAATTAGACTATAATTCCAACAATTATGATAAAAAATTCATAGCTCATTGATGATTAATTTCAGACAGGACAAATCTTAGCAACAGATGTTCCATTAAAAAATAAAAAGTGCATCATGCCATTTGAATCAGTAAAGTTGTAGTCCGGTTTAACCGGAAGTATGTACAACCCTGAAAACCATTGCAAATTGCAGTTCAGTGGCCACTTACTCGGATACCCAAATTTGAAATTGATCGGTAAACCGGTTACGTTCAATGGGAGAATTTACGTTGAAACCCTGTATCTCAGGTCAAGGGGCCATGTATTCTTACAAGGATGGTCAGACAAGTTTCCGAATTCTACGTGAAGATGGCAGCTCGTTAATTAAACTTAGTGAATTTTGTTCGTTCATTTGTTGACAGTTACTCATCAAAGATTCAACTATTTTGGCGATTAGTTGTTATATTGTTTGAATAAGTTGATGTAAAAATTCAGTGTATAAAACACTTAGTAAACATTTTATATATTGGTATCGATATATCGATAGCATTATTGTGTATTTAACATGAACAAACAGACCGTTCACTGTATTGGAAAATTTCATCAACAACCCGCACCCAAAAATAAAATTCACTTCGGAGATAGAACAGAACAATTCGATCAATTTCCTAGACCTAACAATAATAAGATTAAATAATAAACACAAGTTTCTAATTTATTATAAACCTCCTCATATAGATATCACAATTCATTATTCATCGACACATCCTTACCAAGATAAAGTTGCAGCATTTAATAGTTATATACATAGACTCTTGAACACAGATCGCAATAAATATTGGATATGATTCCAATTAAGTTAGCATCATATTATATAAGGAAAAACAAAATATTAGTATTACATCATATATATCCATTCGGTGAACATCAAGACAAGAAATTCTAAATTTTTTCATATATAGGCAATACAAGCAATAATGTAAAATCCTTCTTGAAAATTAAAATTTTAATATAGCGTTCAAAACATCAACAAATTCAGGTTCATTCATCAGAAATTATAAGTCTCCAACTAATAAAGAAAATAAATCAGGTGTTTATGGATTGGAATGTGCAGATTGCAATTGTTCTTATATAGGTAGAAAAGAAGAAATTTCAATGTTAATATCTCAGAACATAAACGCAGTTTCATCAATGGACACCAGTCACTCTTTCAATTCGGAATTTAAAATCCTACATTCTGAGAATAGAGGTATAAAACTCGACCTTCTGGAAGTACTTGAAATTAACAGATTTAGGTATTCACCGAAAATTCTTAATGATCAGTTAGACATAAATAACTCACCCTTATTAAACTTGTTTCCTAAACACTGGTTAAAATACAGATAGCTCTGAATGGATTTCCTTTTTAGTATATATAAGTATATGTTAGAAAGATATATTGGTAGTATTCATTCGCTCTTGACAACGATACTGCGTATCGAAACGCGTCGAGCATTTATTAATATATTTTAGTGGAAATCAACGTTTACTTGTATTTGTGAGTTGATGTAAATGATTTCGTGAAAATGGTCAAAATCGAGAATCGAGCTGTCATCAAATAATTGTTTTTGAAAGGCAATACGACTCTGAAAATTAAAGATGAGTTAGATTCTGTATATTGCGACTCTGCACCATGCTTTATTCCAGTGAAAATTTGTGCAGCTGAAATGAAATGTGGACGCAAAAATAAGGAAACGATGAGAAGAACATGTTTGTCTTATATTAAGTTCACATTTACCTACGAGAAAGCATTCGTAACAAAAACGTTTCCTGACAAGTAACTGATGTAATCGAGAATACCTACTAGAAAATAAGAAAACGAGAAGTCAGATTCAATTCACTTCAACAGTAATTAATTTTCCAGTTTTTTCTCGGAATTCTGACCAGAGTTACTTTGATGAAGATTTTGAGTTGGGTCACGTATTGAAAGATCGAAATGCATTATTTCCGGTCATATAATTTGCAAAATTCAGCGTCATTTCGCGAAAATTCGTAATTTTGGGGCGAAATCGCGAATAACTGGGAAACAATGCATATTAGGTATAGGAAAACCGAGTTAAATGGTGTGTGCAAAAAGGTTATTTTCTTGAAAAACCTACTTTTGTACCTTTGAATGTACTTCGATTTGCCACATTTGGAAACCCCTGTATATCGGGAAGCCTCTAAATGCATTGATTCTGCTAAACGCGCTTGAATCACTTATTTCGTATCTACAACTAGTCATTAATAAAAACAAGTACTATGTTTAAAGGAATTTTACTTAATAATTGCGATTCGTAACGCGTTTCACTACACCGTAGCTTCTTCAGATGAATAAATATACAGAAAATAAGAATGAGAATATAAATACAAATGTTTCTTAGTAATTAAAAGCTTATTCGGTTGCTCCTTCTTAAGTGGTTATTGGTGATATTCAATAAAATTAAGGAATAGATTGCTCCTGAAGAGATTCAATAGAGGTGAAGGGCTTAAATCGACTTGTTCATTGATGAGTCTACCTGAGTGTTTGTGTTTGTTGATTTCTAAGGTTTCCCAAAGATCTACCTTCCAATATTTATTATCTGTATGCAAAATTTCAAACTGTGGGTCAAAAGAGTGACTATTTTCTAGGAGATGTTTCGCGTAATTTGAATCTGAGTTTTATTTGAGAAACTGCGTTTATTTTCCAATATTCAAATATTGAAATTTCTATGTGTTCTACCAATGTAGATTGGAATTTTACCAAGTAAAATCCTCCCAAATTCAAATAAAACTAGTCTGTAACTAATCTGCATTTTTAGAAAATTTAGATCACCCTCAGTTTTTTCACAACAGCAATCAATCTTTTTTTGAGCGAAAACGGTAAAAAAATGTTTCAAATAAAGAAAAAATATTTTATATTTACTTTTATTCAGGATTTTCGTGAATATTTAGCGTCAGACACATCCCTTTTGATTGTCCAGCAGTTGTCAGTTAACTTGTTTGGAGTACACTTAACTTGGTACCTTTTTTCCATGTTCGATATGTCCTGATGGAACCGCTCATCGTGTTCGTCGCAAATGGCTCCCAAATTTTGTGGAAAAAATCCAAATGCGGGTGAAAAATGCATCTTGAGCAACATATTGCATCCCATGTTTTTGTAAGCCGCTAAGAGGTTGTTGACTAACTCTTCATAGTTTTCGGCCCTGTGGTTTTCAAGAAAATTACGAACAATATTTCGAAAACATGTCCATGCGGATTTTTCGATCGGATTAAGTTTCTGTTCAAATTCTTTATCAGCCAGTACGTCTTTTGTTTGTGTCCCTACAAATATTCCTCCTTTTATTTTGGCATCACTGATTTTTGGAAATTTTTGTTTCAAGTAACAAAAACCATCTCTAATTTTATCCTTAGCTTCGACAAAATTTTTCATTTGTCCGAGTTTGATATGCAATGGGGGTAGCAATACATCTTCAGGATTTATTACAGGAGTGTGAAGAAAATTTCGTTGACCTGGTATAAGAGCGTCTCGCTTAGGCCGCCCCACTTGACATAATGATTTTTTTTGTATCGACTATCTCACTCACAGAGAAAACAACGAAATTTCGTATATCCAAGCTGCAGACCTAACAAAATAGCAATTACATAAACCCTTAACCGCCCAAGCGGGGTCTTCTAGAAACCCCAACATGAGTATTTACCTCATAACCATTTTTGTGTTACATATTGGCAACATTGCTGCCAGCTTTTCGTCAGGAAATACATCACGGCCATCCTATTAGTCTGCCGCGACGTTTCGTGGTAATCGTGAGGTTCTAGGAGTGAATTAGGTACGTGGGGTCTCGTAGGGACCCCGATTGGGTATGTACGTAATATAAGAAAATTGACTCAACCTAAATTAGAATACATCGCAAATAATCTGGATGAATTTTAAGATGAAAAACCGACTCATGATAGCGATGAAAATTTATCGGACGATGAAGTTCACGAGGAAGATGTATCTGAAAGTGAGGACAACACGGAAATACTGACGGAGGAAGAATCTGATGAAAAATCTTCGGAAGTAGAAGAAAAATTGTGCAATCCGACTGCCCCGTTTTCATATCAAAATCTGGTCTGAAATGGAACAAACAACCACTTCATCAAAGCAAGAAACATCGTAAAAGCAAGCCCTGGTCGTAAAAGTAAGTAAAAATGTGAGTACAATTTTAGAATCTTTCAACTTATTTTTGATTGACGAAATGAAAGACGTTATATGCCTTCACACCATTCAAGAAGCCTCATATTTTGATGCCTGAAATAAAAAACCCAGCAAACCAAAAAAAATGGACGGTATTTCGTCGGAGTGAAGTAAACTGCTTTCTACGAGTTCTGATAGAAGCTGGTGCCTTGAGATGTTAGAAAGAAACGACTCGAGAAATATGGACTACAAACACAGCAATTCAAAGATCTTTTTTTCCAGCAGCATTTTCTCGCAGTAGATTTGAGGAAGTTTCAACTATTTTACGATTTGATGACAAATAAACGAGAGCGGAAAGGCGGAAACAAGACAAGTTAGCAGCAATTCGGAAGATGTTCGTTAGAAACTGCAAGAATGATTTCGAACCGTATGAAACTATTACCATTGATAAGCAATTGGTTTGCTTTAGGGGAAAGTGTCCCTTTATGCAATACATAAAATCAAAACCTGGTCGGTGGTATAAAAATTTGGACAGCTGCTGGCGTCAAAACCACTGCCGGGTGGCGTAGCAGAAAAGAACCAAGGTTATCGGGTTGTCAGAAATTTGGTGGAACCCTATCATACCATTTGGCGTGGAATTACCACAGATAATTTTTGTGTTGACTTAGCCAATCACTTGTTGAAAATCAACTTACACTACTGGGTACAGTCCGTAAGAATAAACCAGATACTCCATACGAACTAAGTGTAAAATCTAGGCCCATCAATTCCTCAATGTTTGCATTTACTCGAAATAAAACAATGGTTTCGTATGTTCCAAAAAAAAAGAATGGTACATCTACTGTCTAGTCAACACGATGATGATAGTGTATCTCAAGAACATGATAATAAGCCATCTATGATTTTGGGTTACAACAGAACCAAAGGCGCAGTTGATAATGCCGATGAACTAATTCGGGAAAATTCATATAGCAGAAGAACGGCCCGACAGATTTTTATGAACATCTTAGATATTTGTGCCCTAAATTCTTTCATAATACATATACAACAAAAACCCTTTTAATCTTTCAATACGGCGTTTTTTTTCCTGAAGTTGGGAGATGAACTAGTTCGCGCCAACATGCAGACGTGTGCAACAAATAAACATCACCACTCTCACATAAAATCTGCCCTGAAAGATTGTGGTTTCTGTTGAACCTAAGGTTGCAACACAAGTTGCAGCTAAAGAACGCGCCAGGTGTTTTGAATGCCCCAGAAGTGCACAATGTAAGCAGTTCGTTTGTTTGTTTGTTTATTATTTCTTTAACGTGCCTTATTGCCGCCTTTCGACCACTAACACGCCGGGAATTCTGTCACCTCACTAACCCGGGAATTTTGCCGAACCCTCTCGTGTCGAAGGAAGGGATCCAACACATCTCTATTAGACAGGACCAATGGCTTCACATCTCCTCCGAAAGATGGATACTCAAGGTATTCTCAGAATCCGAAAAATCACACCGACTTTGTGGGGATTGAACCCAGGTAACTCTGTGCAGGAGACGAGGATCATATCCCCCACGCCACCAAGCCGGCTAATGTAAGGAGTCTGTATTTGAAGAGCATAGAAGAAAACAACTTTCTGTTTTGTGCCATGATTGCTTGTTGGCCTAACATTCAAACCACTTGTATTTTTCATCATCTGATGTTATGACTTTTTTCTAGTTTTCATGATTTCATGATTCAGTTGTTACTTTTTCTTACGATTGAAGAATTATATTTCATTTTTGTTCGAATTTTTCATCTCGTTACGAATTCAAATTATTATTATGAAATTATATTCGAGAAATGCCTTAGACCTTGATTTTCATTGAAAAAAAAGATGCCATCATTAGAAACCTGTTTTGAAGCTGGGGTCTTTGCAGGACCCCGTTTGGGTATTTACGTTGATTCCAAGCGCATGGGTATTTAAGGGTTAAAATCTCCACATAATTTCCAGAAATATTGGTTATATTTGATGTATTTTAGCAGATTTCATATCTTCATATGATTCTTTCATTTCAGTAGCATGAGCTTTTAAATTAACCTTTGAGGTATCAATAAACAACTGCCAGTCAGATGTTTGTTAGTGTCTAAACGCTATATAGCAATTTTGAGAAAAACTTGGGAAGTGCGTATGTCGAGTTCTGTATACGGATATTCTGGTATTCTTTTCCAGTGGACTCCATCCATGAAGTCAGGACGCCAACAGTTCTGCCTATCTTTTACTGAGATCCAAATCACATACCAAGTCATTGAGATCGTTTTGAAATATAGAATGAGGTTCTCTGTTCAAAGTACTGGGCTCAAAAGTCGGATCGGAATCTGAACTCTCGGATACATTTTCTTCGGTCACGTCATCCATGTTTACTGGAGGCTGAGGAACAGGTAAATGTGGGATAGGTCTTTGAGCAGATTATAGATTTGGATAGTTCGCAGAGTGCCTATATTTGTGATTAATACTTTTTATAGAAGTTCGGCAGGAATACCAACCTGATAGATGGTCTTTCGGTTCGGCCTATATCATTGGAATGACGAGATTCTTTAGCCCATGATACTAATAAAGTGACTCACTGTGCACAGCAAACACTAGGAGTCAAGGTTTTGTTCAGATTTCGCGCCGGAACACCAAAATAATTAAAACAACAGTTTTTAACTAATTGTGTCAAACTACGACAGAAGTTATCAGGATGGTTTAAACACACTTCATTCATAATGAATAATAAAATGAAACAAGTTACTATGTTTTAACTATCACTAATTTATTGATGTAAAGAATGATGAAATTTTACATTGGTTGGACCGGTTTCGGACATACGTTCATTATCAACAACAAGCTAATGAAAACTGAATACTCATATACAATACAGGAATTAACATCAATCAAATGCTAGTAGAGGTCACAGTAACTGGAAAATGGTGATTGGTAGGTAATCAAGTCTACCTGGTCGTTAAGGAGCTTAACCTTTTCTACCTTGAAAATTTCCATCGATTCAAAGAAATTGAGTTTATAAGATTTACCACAGGGATGAAGAATTTTTAGCTGTTGAAGTTCTGGAAAAGGATGACATTCATTCAGACAATATGCAACTAAAGCTGAATCATATTTCTAATGTAGGAATGACTGGAAATGTTCATTGTATCTAGCGACGAAAGAGCGTCCTGTTTGACCTATATAATAGGAATTGCACTCAGAACATGTTAATTGGTATACTCCTGATTTTTCGAATTTATCGGTTTTATCTATTGTGTTGAAAAGCAGGCCTGACAATTTGCTAACTGGTTTGAATGCAATATGAACTTTTATACTATCAGACGAAACTCTAGCAACCTGTTCTGACGTCTTCCCAAAATATTTTAGAGGCATACATTCTTCGGGCTTTTCTCTCTCGGATTGTTGAATGTGTTGTTGCGTATTTTTCGATTAATTACACTCTCTATTGCTTTTTTTATCGAAGCCGTTGTTCTCTGCTATTAACATAATGGTGTAAAATTCTGAGTTTCGGTCCATGTCCGATAAAGGCAAAGGAATCCTCTGTGAATCATGGATGATTTGAAGGCTACTATTTTAGGAATACGGGTGAAATGAATCTATATGGGTATGACATTATCCGTGTACGATGGTTTTCTGAATATATTAATTGATAAACGGTTGTTATTCTCCCGGGTAATTGTTAGATCTAAGAAATTGATTTTACTATCGACTTCTGTTTCTACTTTGAACTTAATTTTAGGATGAATGTTATTAATGAAATTCAGGAAGATTTCTAGCTGTCAATTCGTTCCAATGAATCAGGCTAAAATGTCATCAACATATCGGTACCAAAATAGAATATGTCTTTTTGTCAAAGGTGACGTCATAATTTTAGTGTTTTTCCAAATTAGACATGAAAATTTCAGATAGAAGGGGACTGAGGGGTAAACCCATAGCTAAACCATTATTTCGTGAAAATATCGTATTATTGAACTGAAAATAAATTTGGGTCAAGCATAAATCAAACAGAGAAATTAACTCATCTTTACAGACGACGTTGAGATTTCTTGCCTCTAGAATACTTGATATTAACGGGACACATTGTGTTGCAGGTATATTCGAAAACATATTATCTACATCTAATGATATTAATTTTGCGGTTGGTGGCATGAGGAAACTATTTATTTTATTCGATAATTCTAATGAATTTTGATACTATATCGTGAATGGAAATCTAAAATTGATTTGAATTTGGTATTTAGTTGCTTAGCAAGTATTTGTGTTAGACTATTGGTATATGACACTACCGGACGAATGGGGTTATTTTCTTTATGTGTTTTATTTAAAGAGACCATATAATCTAGGAATTCTAGGATTCATTTTAATCCATCTGTTTCTTTCGAAACTACGAAAAAGTGATTGCATATCATTAGCGGCTGCTCTAAGTTGTTTTTGTATAAGTGGTGTTGGTCTTTATGAACGAATGTAAGCGCTTCTTTATTAATGAAATCTTCAATTTTCTCCTCATATTGTACTTTTGGAATAACAATTATAGCATTCGACTAATCTGCTCGCGTGAGAAAATTTGCGTTTGATAATTTTGATTAAAATTTTATCTTTCGAGTTGGTTTGATTTTCATAGTTTTTAAAATTCTCTCAATTTTGGCTTTTCAAAATTTGCAGTATTTAAGGTTCTCATTAAAATTTCGGATTCAACGGCTAATGTTTCTAAAGAGTTAGTCTGTATTTTAGGAACAAATTTAGGACCTTTGGAAAGAAGATCTGTTTCTTTTCGTTGAATTGAACATCACATAAATTAACAACCTTTGACTTCCCGAAGAATTAAGTCTATCTATTATGCGTGACTCAAGTGTGACTGAAAATTTTGATTCGAGTGATTTTAATTTTCTAGACTGTCTACGAAATATTTTGAATATGGAAATACTAATATTAGATCCAATTGTATCTTCTTAAATATCAAATTTCAAAGAATGTAATTTAAAACTGAGGTCTGAGTGCAAGACTGCTTTATAAGATGATGATGACACACTGTTCGTTTTGATATTCACAAATCTCGGTGTAACTTTAAACTTCATACACTGTTTGTTGAACCACAAGTCTTGTGAACAATTCCTGTATTTCTCCATGAGTTTGGCGTATAGGTTGGCTTGAACTGCTACACAATCATCTTTGAAATAAGTGATCGATGAAGCCTAAACTACATGATAGTTGATATTTATAATGAATAATAAAATAAAACAAGTTACTATGTTTTAACTATCACTTATTCATTGATGTAAAGAATGACAAAATTTTACATTGGTTGAACCGGTTTCGGACATACGTCCATTATCAACAACAAGCTAATAAAAACTGAATACTTATGTACAATACAGGAATTAACATCAATAAAATGCTAGTAGAGGTCACAGTAACTCGAAAAATGGTGATTGGTAGGTAATTAAGTCTACCTGGTCGTGAAGGAGCTTAACCCTTTCTACCCTAGATGCCTTGAAAATTTCCATCGATTCAAAGAAATTGAGTTTATAAGATTTATCACAGGAATGAAGAATTTTTACCTGTTGAACTTCTGGAAAAGGATGACATTCATTCAGAAAATGTGCAGCTAAAGCTGAAGCATATTTCTGATGTAGGAATGACCGGAAATGTTCTTTGTATTTAGCCTTGAAAGAGCGTTCTGTTTGACCTATATAAAGGGTTAAGCTCCTTAACGACCAGGTGGACTTAATAACCTACCAATCACCATTATTTAAGTTACTGTGACCTCTACTAGTATTTTATTGATGTTAATTCCTGTATTGTACATGAGTATTCAGTCTTCATTAGCTTGTTGTTGATAATGGAGGTATGTCCAAAACCGGTCCAACCAATGTAAAATTTTGTCATTCTTTACATCAATAAATTAGAGATAGTTAAAACATAGTAACTTGTTTTATTATAATATTCATTATGAATATCAACTATCACGTAATTCAGGCTTCATCGATCAATTACTTTCAATATTGTTTCGGAAATTACACGCCTGTAAGCAAAATTCACGTAATCGAGTAGATCAAAATTTATGAAAACTGGGGTGATTGAACGAACCTAAGTTTAATAAGTTTACTGTTTATCAGTGTAATGAATGATCCTTCGTATTTTTATGATGCCTTCTGAGAGACAAAAATCGCAAAATTCCGATTGAAAAATTCATAGTTGGTTTCAGGTGGCAATGAAGTGAGATGAAATTGTTCAGAATTTAATTTTCCACAATATGAAAAAAATATATACATTATGCTATTTGAATTAATAAAGATGGTGTCAACTTTCGGTATAACCAGAAGTTATTTCGAATAACATTCAAGACAACAAAGAAAAATTTTCTCCGGTCGGTCATTCCTTATATTATACATCTATCTCTTAAAACCGATTCACAATCAGAAATTCGCAAAGAATTATGCCACCGTTCAGAATCGATATAGGCCAAATAAATCGTAAAGGATTATATGAAAGACGTGTTGTGTTAGATTCCATATTCTAATTAATTCCAGTGAACAAGGACCTTGGACGTAAAATTTATCACCCAAGTAACTCTGGGAAGTTTACCTGGAACGTCTAATATCATCTACCAAAATTTAATTATTAGGGTTAAGTGCTTGTAGCAAATATTTTGTCAGGCAGTCACTTGGTTCGAATGTGAGATCTGGCTCCTTCAATCGGAATACTTAAGCGAATGACAACACGGAAATATCTCTAATCTGTTGAGCAAACAATGTTATTCAGTAGATATTAGGTTGTTATGTATTCCGTGAATTTATTCCCCGATTTCAGAACAATATGAGGCACTCGAATTCCTCTATATCGAATATGATCCTATTAAACTCGTGGTAGAATTACGATATATTCGTGATCTGCTTTCTGAAATGAGAGAGGTAAAATGTTGAAAACTTCATGAATAATATAGATTTTCTAGAAACCTTCGTGTATGAAACCATTTGTTTCCTAGATATTCCCTTCCCACGAATGTAATTGAATTTACTATCGCTGTAAAGAGATAAAGATAAAAATATAAGTGACATTATGAGGATTGCAAATATAACGTAAAAAATATCACTGTTTAAGATGGAAAAGTTTATTCAACGTTATAACAATTTCGAGCTTCCGTTCATCATTACACAAGTAGGAAGCTGCCTTCAATTCTATGATCCACAGAGCTTTCACATTATGTTTGCAAAAAGCCTAGAACAGTATTTATCCTCAAAACAGTTTTGATAGCCACACAAATCAATATTTCTCATTAACCTATTTCGGCCCAACAGCTATAAAATCGCAAATAACATCCAAACTACCAATGTAAAATTAGCCTACAATACCACAACCAAACTATCAAATATATTTTTCATCTCCAAAGATAAAACTCAAAAGTTAGATAATTCAGGAGTGTACAAATTAATATGTACCAATAGTAATCGAAGTTATTCTGGTCAAACAGGCAGGTCATTCAGAATTCAGAATATCATTCACATTTTTGTGGAAACAAAACAGATTCCACTCTGGCACAGCATTGCATAGAAAAAACCATATTTTTCTATCAATAGAAAATCTTCAGATTCTATGCCAAGCAGAAAACTGAAATATACTCCCCACAAACATTGTCGCATCACCCTACTTTTACGACAACACTGTATAAACTTTTAGGTCGGTCATTCAAGAGTCGCTTGGTAACTTTCAAAAGTGTGGAATGCAAAGATATCATTCAAAAGACATTAGTTTATGATGAAAAATATCAACAATTATCGAGTTAATGAAAGATTAAAAAGTTCTACCATCTTCAAACATTCGCGAAGAGACCAATCAACTAGCATCGAATGGTTACTAATCATTTTCAAAATCATGCGTTTCCTCCCCGAGCCCTAATTACTGCCAGTATACGTCTCGAAGCCCTCAAACGAATTTTGGATGTACTCTTGAGTCACTGAGTTCCAAATTTCAGGAAGCAGATTTTCTAGTAGTTGGAGTGTTCTACAAAGCATCCTACGTTGCTGAATTAGCCAACCCGTGTTGTCCCAAACATGTTCTATGGTATTCAAGTCGGGACTTATCGGGGCCATCTTGAAATATCAGTTTCGGCATTTTGCAGAAATTCTGCAACTACTCTAGCTGCATGATGCCCTGCATTATCATGTATATAAATGAAGTTTTTGCCAATCAATGGGCCAAAGGGTACAACATGGGGTTCAAGGATATCTGCGATGTTTCTGGCCGCTGTCATTCTTCCATTATTCACTAGGACTAACTCAGTTCGACCATGGAAGGAAATGCCTCCCTACACCATTACTGAGTCGCCTCCGAAGTTTTCGGTTTGCCGGATATTGCGTTCCCCAGATCATCTGTATACAGGCATGCGTCTATCAATTGATACTAGACAGTACCTGGAATCGTCGAACAGAGAACATTCGACCATTCTGGAATACCTCAATTTGCATGTTCCCTCGCAAACTGAAGTCTTGCAACTCGATGCTCTCTGGTGAGACTCGGGCTGGTAGAAGCACCCTTGGTCTAATATCGTCTCTTCTGAGCCTGTTCCTCACAGTTTGCAAATATGCACATTTCTGGAAAGTGCAAGTTCATTTTGTAGCATTCTAGCCCTACAGTGCCGAACTCTTAGTGTAGTTAAACGAAGTTAACGATCATCAACTGGTGTTGTCATCAGATCTCTTTCCTGTCCGGCCCTTCTTCCGTATTCCCCTGTTTCGTGGTACCGATTAATTGCTCTTGAAAAAGTGTTTTGGTTAACATTTAACAAGTTAGCCACGTTACGTTGGCTTCGCCCTCCTCTAGAAGTGTTGCAATTCTTACCACATCATGATCACTCAAATAGCGTCCAGAACGTTCAGCTGCCATTACAATAAATTATATTATATTATATATAAATAATACAAGAAACACAGAAAACTTGCATTAATTCAGCGTGAAAACTGAAGAGAAATTGAATGAATACTGAAAGTCAACTATACTCATTCTTGTTTCAGACGTGTTTGAGATCATATTTCTTCCCCTCAAATGTCCAAAACCATATGTTGACAAAGAAACTGCGATCGAGCTGCTTAATCGATTGTGGAATTCAAAATATTTGAATTTGGGAGGCTTTTACTTGGTAAAATTCCATTATCAATAATAAAAACAAGTACTGTGTTTTAAGGAATTTTACTTAATAATTGCGATTCGTAACGCGTTTCACTACACTGTAGCTTCTTCAGACGAATTCGTCTGACTACTTTTCAAGTAGATTCTACACATAGTGAAAAACTTTAAAATATATATTCAGGAACAAGGGCAGTATGAACAAAATGAGTCAGTCTGGTATACCTCAGAAGTATTATACAGGGTGTAACATAATAGTATAACACAACTTAAGGGGTGAATCTACGTGCAATTTTTATAAAATGTTCATATAAACATAGGTCCGCAAAGGCTTCGCTACAGAGCTACAGGGTATTGAAATTTCCGCAAAAATTGTTTTTTCATGAAAACTGCAGTTCTTGAGATATTCAGCCCAAATTTGGAATGCACAATATTTTAACATATTCCATCATTACACGTTCTAAATAACTAGAATCTACAAGCTGTATTTTTCCGGGGCCATGTATTATTTTACCTTTCAAACTTTTTGCAGTACGCCACTGATCAGCATACAACCAATTTTCGTCGTCCCCGTTCAATTTAGAAACTTTTCTGACACTTGTAATGTTTTCGTATCTCTAACCGTTCTCGGGCAAAAATTTTTAAACGATTGTATGTATTCGCTGAATTGAAAGCACTTCTAATTAAAAAATTACTATAAGGCTTTGATTTTTCTCATTCATTTATTAATTTGACTGCTCGTATTGTTTATTAAATTAACTGTTGAATTTAACGACTTTTGAAGTTATTGCTGTTAGATACAATGACTAATTTTACTAACGCTGAATTGGCTGATATACATTACATATGCGGTCTGGCTGACGAAAACACAACAGAAGCTAGGCGATTATATCAGCTGCGCTTTCCAAATCGAGTAACACCAGACAGGCGAACATGTTCAAATATCTACAGAAAATGTCAAACAGACTAAACGGAGGAGTTACCTTTATTGCACTAGGATGTAACACTGTTGGTGAGATACATAATGTGGTTCATGCATAACGGGGTACCAGCACATTTCAGTGGAGAAGCTTGGAAATTCTTGAATAATACACTCAACAACCGATGGATTGGTCAGGGTGGGCTAGTACCATGGCCTCCAAGGTCCCCAGACTTAAATAGTTTAAACTTTCTCTTATAGGGATATCTGAAAAGTTTAGTTTATACCACTCCAGTGAACACTGTAGAAGAATATAATGATCGAATATTTCTTATTGTGTCACCTCTTGTGACACGATAAGAAATACCCCAGAATATTTCAAAAGAGTGCGTGATAAGACGCGAAGGACAGAAGCCTTTATTGTTGCAGGTGGATGACACTTCCAGCAATTTATTTAGTTTTTAATTGTTTTTTTTGTTTGATATTGAATAAGTATAAAGTTGAGTCTCAAACGACGTGCTTACAAAATAAAAGCAAATTTTGGGCATACCTATCGAGTATTTTTATTATTTTTCAATTTTGCGAATGACATACAATTTGAATAATTCAAATTCAATAATTTTTCACTCGAAAACGGTTGGAGATACGAAGAAATCGAGTATAAAAAAGTTTCCAACTTGAACGAAGAGGACGAAAATTGATTGTACGCTGAACAGTGGCGTACTGCAAAAATTGAAAGGCCAAAGAGATATGGCCTCGAAAAAGGAAACACCTTGTCAATATTTCAGTTAAAATCTAGGACGTGTGATGATGGAGGCTGTGAAAACAGCTTGCATTCCAAATTTGGGCTAAATATTTCAAAAACTGCAGGAGTTTTGAAGAAAAAAACAATTTTTTCCGGAAATTTCAACACCCTGTAGCTTCGTAACGAAGCTTTTGCGGACCTATGTATAAAAATTTTATTTCCATAAAATTGCACGTAGATTTACCCCTCAAGTTGTGACATACTATTATGTAACACCTTTATATAGATAAAATGAAAATATAAATATAAATGTGAACTTTTGTATTTATATTCTCATTTTATCATCAATTATCAGATTAAAACATTCAACACAACTTATGTGATCGTTATCGAATAAAATTGATATTGTTTGGCTTATTCAAACTCTAATAATGAAAATCGTTCCAAGATTTGTCTAGCACTTTAAAACTACCTCAATGGGTTGCCCACGTTAACTCCAGACTCCAGTTCCCTAGAACAGATAAGCTTAAACGGTCGACCGCGAGTACATTTTGAGTAGATCTCGAGAAGAAGAAACACTTTACCAGCAGCAAAAGGCGGCTTCATCAAGAAAACGCGCGCTACTTGTCAAAGAAAATAATAAATAACAGCTTTTCTAGACAAAAGAGGTGATGACACTCAGATGTTGAAAAGCGAAAATGGCATTTTTGACAGACATCACAATGTATTTAAACAACATTATCTTGGAGCTCAAGGTAAAGGAAAACTATTATTGAGATGATGAGCGCAGTAAACGCAGTCAAAAGTATGAAAGATCAACTGAAAAAAGGATCTGAAACATTTTCCGTCTTTGAAAGCAAGGATTCCACAGTTGAATTATAATACGTATTTGGTTGAGTTATCAAATATTTCTGAAATGCGTTTTTATGATTGCAGTAAATTGGCAAATAAAGCATCATTTATGAGTTATCCTTTTTCATGTGAAAACATTGAGGAGTTAGCTACTGAAATAGTAAGTCAGTTTAATATGAACTCAGGTTCTGTTGAAAATGAGTTGTTTTTTTTTTAGACAAAGAGGAGGAAAATCTTCGAAAAGATGCACCCCGGAAACGGGGCCAGTGTCGGATTTTTACCGACTAAAAACCTCCTCTTAGGGTTCCAGCCCGAAGGCTATAGTCCCCATGTAGAAAGAAAAGTGGCGGAAGGAAAAGGTAAACTCGGATGGGATGTCCAAGGGGAAAGCTGGGTGTGGGAACCCGATATTCTGGAACTGGTGAAGTCCGTAGTTTAGCTGGGCGGATTCCCGATTTGGCTGGTTTGCAGGTTAGCATCTAATTTCAATTATAGCACTGAAAAGTGCCTATTTCCTCAATCGACGGTGTGGTCCAATTCATTCTGCTGACGCCAGCGGTAGTGCACAGGCAGACGCAAAAGTGGCTGCGACGGTAACCTGTGCCAAAGTCCTCTCAAATCTTGCTGAACTGGGAGTCCAAGCCATGCTGAATCGGAATCCGCTGACGCTGGTGGACGGTCTTCTCAGGAAGGCTTCCAACGAAGAGTGCATCTGCAGCGCATAAAATGGGCATGCGCGGGTACAGATGCCTAAGTCCCGCCTCGCGATGATCTCCGCAGTCGGGTATCTGCTGGAGCTCCTGGGACGACTTCTATGGACGGCTGCTCGCTGCTGAATGAAAATGAGTTGGTGCAGATAATATCAGATATACATCTCAAAGCTACAGCATCTGAAGAAAATTTCTAGTGTTTTATGTCTGAAGATAAATATCTGAATCAAAGGCAAAACGCCTGTCAACTGACAGTAATATTTGGCACAACTTACTTGTGCGAGTCTGAAATTTCTGAAGCAAAGATAATTAACTCAAAATATCGCAATCGACTAACTGACGATCAGACGATCGAATCAGTGGTTACGTACCATCTTATGAACAGTATACTGATGACATGCATTGCTACGCTTCAACATCCAAAGTCACTCCTCAGTTGAGTTTAACACCATATGTAACTCTTTTGTTCAAATAAACAACCAATAAATTCGCAATTTTGAATAACTATGAGTTTTTCCATTGATATTATAGAGAAGATCCTAACTAAACCTAACTCAAACCTTAATTGAAATAATGTATTTTCTGCGGAAAGCTAATATGTATAAATAATGCGGTACACCCTACCTAGGTAGGTAGGTAGGTAGGTAGGGTGTTATGTACGACAACCCTGCATCAAGTGCATCACACATACTTGCATCCTCTCAGAGTCGATCGTAAGTAGTCTCAAAATATTGAGGTAGATCGCCAGCAGTTCCAGTTTGAGCATCCCTGCCCCAGAACATGTGTGAGTCATTCCCAATATAAAATTAGGAAACCAACAAAACTTACCAGCTACCGTGAATTGGGTTCAGAACCGACTGATCAAAATGGATCAGATTGCATTGAATTTTGAGTATTAATTGTAGATTATATGCTGCATTCCTCATCAGGGGTGAAAGTATCTGGTTTTAATAGTAACAATTCAGTTTTTGAAAGCATGTCTATGGTAGAGTGAGGTAAAAGATATAATGAACTGAGTGAAACCAATGAAAATCACTAGTGTCTTTCAATTCATCATTTACAGAGCTTACACCTATACACATAACTAAATTTATATGAAAGCACCCGATATTTTGAGTATTACCACAGGGAATCTGAAAATTTCGAACGATTGTTAGTATTGATACTTTTTGAGATATTTCAAATTATTTGAAAAAATAGATAAATTGAGGTTTATTTTGAGAAAGAAACAAATAAAAGAAAATAAGAGATTCTTTGATAAATTCACAGTTTCAAATGTAAGTGACGACTAACATTTCTTACCAAACTATCCACTTTTTACAACAATAACACTTCACAAGTAGTCAAAGATCCAAAGTTAAAACCAATCAATAATGTGAAATACCGAGTAATTCCATATAAATTGGTTGTGTGTAGTCCTCAGTGTCACAAGATAAATAAATTAAGATTT
Organism: Cryptolaemus montrouzieri; assembly: GCA_013387265.2. NCBI lineage: Eukaryota > Metazoa > Arthropoda > Insecta > Coleoptera > Coccinellidae > Cryptolaemus > Cryptolaemus montrouzieri. The sequence goes on along the minus strand of JABFTP020000185.1, from coordinate 139,034,192 downwards.
ATTGAAAATAATCTCGAAAAACTGTAATACTGTAATGATTCAAGTTAGCTGCAAAGATTCAGAATGGTCTTCAGATCTTTAAAGACCCTTGTAAACTCTTCAGATCTGGAAATTGACATAAATCCAAATTAATACACAATGTTTTTTTTTATATCGAAGATATCATTAGGGAAGTATATTTATGAACTGATTATCCTGAGATCTCCCCTCAAAATCCCCAGATCATCATTTCGACTTTCATGATATTTTAACGTAATATTGGCAACAGTTGACGAGCTATAAATAAAATGATGAGCGAGAGTTAAGCTTACGTGATGGAATAAGGCAGGGGTTAACGGAAGTTCAGCAACGGTCGGGATAAGACAAATGGGACAACTGACATGACAGTTGAACCGCTGCGTCTTCAATGTAAAACGAATTCTTGTGGAACAATGTTGAAGGGAAGTTGTCAATTGAAAAATGACCGTCCCAAAGATTGAACATTCGTGAAATATTTAGGGTTGATCTGATTGTATTTTTATCCCATTCTTTCTTTACTAATATGTCAATCTTTTTGCTATACCTGTTGGTTTAACACTAATTATCTTTTGATTGATCAGCTTTCAATTAAAGATTTGCTTTCGTGTGATATGACGATAGCGGACATTCATAAGATTTGTGATGTCATATTTATATATTATTTAAAGGTCCATACTGTGTTAAAGAATCATATATAAATAACAACACAGGGGGATCTGAAATCTCAAAATTCAAATCTTGCGAAATTATCGCTATATGTGTAGACACTCTGAGGAATTTTCATTCAAGGAACAATATTCAACCTTCCAAAAAATGTTAAACATCCTTCCCTGAAGGAGCTGGTGTTCTGATCCGATTCGGTCTCATTTTACTTCGTCAGTAATGCGTAACTATTCACTCGTGGGCCTGGTTGACAAGCAGATATGAATCAGGAGCGTTAGTCTTTCGACAGATCGCTTTTTTGCTGACACGGTGTGTAGCGTTGCGGTAAATAGTGTGACTTCTTGAAGTTTTCTGTTTATATTTTAATTTGATTAAAATTCTGCACAGGCTTAGGAAAGTATATCTCAAGTTAAATCCTAATAAATACGAATTTTTGAAGAAACAATTATTATACTAGGGCCACTCCATTTCGGCTGACGGAATTAAACCCGATGCAGAAAAAAATGGGGTTACGGAACAATATCCAGCTCCCAAAAATTCGGCAGAAGCTACAAGATTCGTCGCATTCCCGAATCATTACAGAAAATTCATTAATCATTCTGAGATCACAGCTCTTTTAAATGCATTATCGAGAAAGAATGTAATATTTCGGTGGACTAAAGAGTGTCAGTTTGCATTTGAAAAATTGGAAAAAGCCTTAGCAAATCCCTCAATACTTCAGTATCCAAATTTTCCCGAAAACAGTCATTGCATTCTTAGACCTGATGCATCAGGTAAAAGCATATGTTCAGTTCTCTCGAATTCAGATGACAAAGAAATTGCATATACCAGTAGATGTCTGGATAAAGTAGAAGAAAGATATGCAACTATAGAAAAAGAATTGTTAACAGTAGTGTGGTCAGTGAGGCGCTTCAGACCATATTTATATGGTAAGAAATTCAAAATTTTAACAGATCACAGACCATAAGTATATTTGTTTGGTACGAAAAATCCATCTAGCCGATTAACAAAATTTAGATGAGCACTCGAAGAATACGATTTCACAGTGGCATGTGTCAGGGGAAAGATAACGTGACAGCGGACGCTATATCACGCATCGAGATTAGCTCTAGTGAACTGAAAGAAATGAATGCTAAGATAGAATCAAGTGCTTATGTTGTAACTAGAGGACAAGCAAGAAAAAAGATAGGGAAATGCGAAGCCGGCACCCAATGATGCTGGGCTTGATCACCCTGGTATCGTGCCGCTTTTGAAACTTCCATTTGATTCAGTTGAACTCCGACATGTTTGTGAATGGGAATTCCAAGAAATAAAGAGAAGTGAAAACAAAAAGTGTGAATGTAAAAGAGAAAATATATTGTATTATGAAAAATGGTAAATAATTTACCCAAAACAGGATTCTCCATCAGCATTGGCCTTCGGCGCATCGTTGAGAGACCAAAGTAAAGTATGTAAAGAATTCAATATTCTGGAAGTAGTACTCATTAAATTTGAAAAATGCGCAAATATGATAGAAAAAATTTTAGGGTCCCCCAAGGAAGTGAAGAAAGCAGGAGTAAAAATAATTGTCTGTAATGGGGCACAGCGAATCTTCACAAAAGAGACCCAATAATTAATACTCAATGATTTCCACATGTTACCGACTGGTGGACATGTGGGAATTAATCGACCTTATAATAATATTAAGAAATTTTATAATTGGCCAGGATTGAAGAAGGTACTGTATTCCTGGTTGACAACCAGATATGAATAAGGAGCGTTAGTCTCTCGACAGATCGCTTTCTTGCTGACAATGTGTGTGGCGTTGCGGTAAATAGCACAGCTCTACAAAAAAATTTTTTATTGTTGCCCTGGATATCATCGCAAATTTTTATGTTTTCAAGTGCCCAGATTACGAATATATTCATGAAAGTTCTCAATGTGCTCGTATTTTCATGATTTTTGCATTTCTTATATTTTGAATATTTATAAGCTTGTTAGAAATAAAATTTAATTTTCCAGTCATGATTAGGCTTCTGCGCAACTTTTCGCGCATACAAACATCACCTGATCCCCACTCTCAGACCCCTTGCTCCACAGAACAGCCGAGATCTCAGTTATTTGACAATATTGAAGTACATATACACGTAAATCTGGATAAAGTGTCATGGATTAATATTTTGTTTCAATTACTGGATGTCCATTCTTATATTTGTCTTCTAGTCTAAAATATGAGTTCGTCACGAAGAAAGTGTAAATATTGTAGTGATTTATTGTGTTATATTTGCGGTTTTATATACCAAAAAACAAGAAAGAAATGTCACAGACTTCGTCAAGGAGACTTATGTTGAATATTTTGGTTTCAAAATGGACAAATTAGGTAAATCATGGGTTCCTAATAAAGTTTGTAAGTCCTGTGTTGAGTCTTTACGGTTGTGGAAAAAGGTGAACGTTCTGGATTAGACTTTGGTATTCCTATGATCTGGATGGACCTACGAATCATTTAGATGATTGTTACTTTTGCGTAGTAGATGTTAAAGGTTTTAATCGAAATCAAACGTGGAGATACCCAGACTTACAGTCTACGAAATGTCCGGTTCTACACAGTGAAAATCTCCCTCGGCCCATATACATTTCAAAAGTAATTCGCATGCCCTCAGAAACAATGATGTTACCAAATTCACAGAAACCGGGACCATCTACTAGTGGAAGTGAATGGGAAGGTGAAACATCTACGCCAAAGTTATTTTCTCAAAATGAACTCAGTGATTTAATACGTGATCTCAATTTATCACAACAAGGATCAGAACTGTTAACCTCAAGATTGAAAGAAAAAAATTTATTGGCACCAACAGTAACAATTACAACATACAGAACGCGAGAAAAGAGTTATTACAATTTTTAGTGAAAATGAAGGATTAGTGTATTGTAATGATATCGCGAAGCACAATGGAAATAAATTTGCATCAATTCCAATTGCCCATTCAACGAAACTCAAAGAAGAATATGAAAATGTAAAATTAGTTTTAGAGAAAATTAAATACTCTGAGCATCAATGGCCGATCTGTGTGGATTTAAAATGGTTAATTTTTACTTGGCCAACAAAGTGGATATACAAAATACCCTTGCTTTATCTGTATGTGGGATAGTAGAGCAAAGCAACTTCATTGGGAACAAGATGTTTGGCCTGTAAGAAATTCTTTAACTGTCGGTAAAGCCAACGTAATAAGGAGCCGCTGGTGAGCAGAGACAAAATCATACTTCCACCATTACATATTAAGTTAGGTATGATTAAGCAATTTGTAAAAGCGTTGAACAAAGACGGAAATTGTTTTAATTACATCTGCAGAAAATTTCCGAAGCTTAGTATGGAAAAATTGATAGGTGGAATATTTGATGGTCCCAAATATGGCAATTGATGAAAGACTCAGATTTTATCAAAGTTATGACTGTTCCGGAAAGTAAAGCTTGGAAAAGTTTTGTGTTGGTTGTCGAAAATTTCCTAGGTAACCATAAAGCAGCAAATTATGAAGAAATTGTGCAAAATATGCTGACAAACTTTCAGACTTTAGGAGCAAATATGAGTATTAAGTTACACTATCTCCGCAATCATCTAAATAAATTTCCGGATAATTTAGGAAATTATAGTGAGTAACAGGGAGAGCGGTTTCATCAAGATCTAAAAGTGATGGAAGAAAGGTATCAAGGTCGATGGGATTGTCACATGATGGCAGATTACTGCTGGTCTTTGAAAAGAGATTGTCCCCTGAAAAATTATCGAAGAAAAGCTCATAAAAGGCGTTTTATGGAAATATGAAATATATTTTCTCCATTTTCCTCTTTATTTACTTCGATGTATCCGAATTTCTCAAAACATAACTGACATTATAAATATATCTGTTATTTTGTTTCTTGTTTTACGATTTTGTTATGTAAAATGAAAATAAAGATTTAAAAAGAAATCAGAGCAAATCCTACAAAATCATTGATAGTTTCACGAATTGTGTGCATAAATAGACCCAAAATTATTATCATATCTAGGACAACAAAACTGTTGTAGACCAGTGTAGTCGAACTAGTGTTTTGTTACGCTTCAAAGAACTGAGATGAGTAGATGTCAGTCTAGCCTGACGAGGCCAATGAGACTGAAACTGCAGTCTATTGCTCCTATTCATGACATCCGATCGAGCTGTACAACTGCTGTGTGGCCTTGGTTCACGATGACTATGAAGGATGGATCTGAAAACCAGCTTCTTCAGGGAGGGATATTTAACATTCTACGGAAGGCTGAATATTGTTTCTTGAATAAATATTCTTCGATATATCACTTTTAAGCACTTAAAGATCTAATATTTCCAGAGCAAGCAATAATGTTTATCAATCAAGGATTGGAGAACACAACACCTGGGGATTGATTCTAAATTCCCAAGTGTGGTATAGAAGACCAGTGCGAACTTTTTAAGAGTGGGGTTGCAGAAACAGTTGAAGATGTACTGAGTGAACAAAAGTACACTCCTAAGAAGAAACCGACAACGGAGGAAATATTGACTTTACTAGACGAGAGAAGAAAATTCAAAACAACACCACTCAGTATAAGAAATTATCAAAAGATAGACCTACTTCCAGTAAGCATGACGACTTTCACATCCACAAGATGCAGCCGGGATATTAAAAAACAACAAGAAAATAATCTTCTTGGTGATCGAAAATAATGAGGCTATTTCCGATAAGTTACAAGTAATGAAATTGGATAGTTATTGATTCCACAGTTACTGATAGTTAATCATGATGAGGATAAGGAATTAAAGCTACTGTATCACAAGAGATGTAATTGAAAATCCATCTTTACTAATATTTACATCCCTCATGACTCAACGCACCCAAAATCTCATAAATACGCCGCATTCAATTCAATGATTCATAGGGCTTTCTCTCTGCCATCATCCGAAGAAAATATATCTGGGGAAGTATCAACTATTAAAGAAATAGCTAAGAACAATGGTTATCCTTCAAATATAATAAACAGAATGATTCGAAAAAAGAAACACAATAAGCATATTATAATAGTTACTACCCACGTATAGAATGAACTAATACAGATAAATATATTTCATTAACAATAGATGGCAAATGTCATTTCAAAACAAAATATAAAAGTAGCTTACCGGACCTACATCAAACTGTGAGTTTTTAATAGTAAAGATAAAACTGATATATTTAAGAATACTGGAGTTTATAAGTTCTCCTGTATGAATATCCAGAGAATAGACGAATCTACCTTTGCTTCACATTATATTGAAAATGACGATCATTTTCCACCCATAGATCAACTTCAAATTATTCACAGAACGAAAGCAGAAATTTGATTTATTAGAATTCGTGAAAATTTCATCAGCTCACAAAATTTAGCTACAAATAAGTGACGCCAGCTTGATTTCCATATATCTTTATTCCTCTTATATATATCTTAGATATAAATGACATTGCAATATTTTAATTTCTTCTTATTTTTTTTATTTTGAAAATGAATAGAACATGTCTGTCCTAAAAATTGAATGGGGACGTTTCGTGAAAGACAGAGTATGTCTTCGCACAGGTAGGTATGAAATGTCTCACGTAGATATCTTAGATGAAATAGATTCGAAAATACTTCATAATAGAAGTTTCACCGCTTTTTTTATTGTTCTTGAAATTGGAAATTCGTCAGCGAGACTACCTTAAACTGAATTCTCCACTTAAATTAATTAGAACAATTAATTGTATTCCTCTAGAAGTCATGACAAATCACCGTTAATTGGATAATAAATAACCACCTAATCTTGGTATTTGTTTATCTTGTACTACAGTAAATAATGGGCTTTAGTTTCATCGGATAATTGAAATATTCTACCGAGAAATAATCAAGTCGAGGAAGAACAACATAGATCCAGCAAAAAATTATTACACGATTGTATGCATTCGCTGAATTGAAAGCACATCTAATCAGAAAAATGACTAGTAGGCTTTGATTTTTGTCATTCATTTATTTATTTTGACAGTTACTGAGTTGAACCAGAATCTGCTCGAATTATTCATTAAATTAACGATTAGTTTCAAGACTTTTGAAGTTTGCTGTAAGAAAAATGGCTAATTTAACTAACGCAGAATTGGCAGATATCCATTACATGTACGGTTTGGATGACGGAAACACAACAGATCAACACCAGACAGGCGAACATTTTCAAATATCCACAGAAAGGTCGAGGAAAACTGGTCTTTTTACTGCAAATAATCATTTAAAAGGTACAATAAAACTATGAGAACTCCAGATATGGAAGAAGTAGTTTTGAATTGTATTGATTTGAATCCTCATGTGAGTACATGAAAAATTGGAAATCAGTTGAATATTTCACATGTTCTAGTTTGTAAGTTTCTTCACGACTTTCTATTGTACCCGTTTCATATTCAACGCGTCCAAACTCTACCTCCTCGAGATATTCCTTCAAGACTGAATTTCTGCCGATGGATCTTAGATAAAATTATAGAAGATGCTCATTTTGATAGTGGAATAATGTTCACAGACGAAGCTAACGTTTCGAGAACTGCTATCACAAATTTTCACAAAAATCATTATTGGGCGGAGGAATATCCCCATCTGATTCAAGCATCTCATCTTCACGAACAATTCTTACTAAAGGTCTGGGTCAGAATAATTAGAAATAATTTGATTGGGCCATTTTTTTTGCCTAACAGACTTATCGGCAATTTCTTGAGGAGGAGTTACCTTCATTGCTGGATATGCCACTTTTGGGGATCAACATAATATGGTTCATGCATGACGGGACACCAATACATTTCAGTGGAGAAGCTGGGAAATTCTAGAATAATACATTCAACAACCGATGGATAGATCGAGGTGGGCCAGAAGCATGGCCTCCTAGGTCCCCAGACTTAAATAGCTTAGACTTTTTCTTATGGGGATATCTCGAAATTTCAGTTTAGCTACTCCAGTGAACACTGTAGAAGAATTGAGAAATCGCAAAATAACATCTTGTGATACGCTAAGAAATACCCCAGGAATATTTCAACGAACGTGATAATTTGCGAAGAAGGACAGAAGCCTGTATTCTTGCAGGTGGAGGACACTTCCAGCAATTTATTTAGCTTTTATTCATTCTTCATTTTAGTTTGATATTGAAAAAGTATTAGTTGAATCTCAGGAGACGAGCTTTCAATGCGTAAGCAAATTTTAGGCATACCTATCGCGTATTTGTATTATTTTTTCTATTTAATGAATTACATACAATTCAAATAATTCAAATCCAATAATTTTTCACTGGAATACGGTTGGAGATACGAAAATACTACAACTATCAAAAAAGTTTCTCAATTAAACGAAGATGACGAAAATTGATTGTACGCTGATCAGTGGCGTACTGCAAAAAAGTTTGAAGGGGCATAAGGAGACATGGCTTCCGAAAAGGAAACACCTTGTGAATTTCAGTTAAAATCTAGAACGTGTAATGATGGAGGCTGTAAAAAATAGCTTGCATTCCGAATTTGGGCTGAATATCTCAAGAACTGCAGGTGTTTTGAAGAAAAATCAATTTTTTCCGGAAATTTCAAAACCGTATAGCTCCGTTATCATGCTTTCACGGACCTTTTTGATATGAACTTTTTCACAAAATTGCACCTAGATTTACCCCTCAAGTTGTGACATACTATTATGTAACACCTTGTATTCTTACTACGTTTAGCTTTGGATTTCAAAACTAATGTTTAGTTGAAACCAAGGCTCTTCCACGTGGTGACAGTGGGCACTGGAGTGACGTTACGGCGATCATGCCGTCATGGCAACCAAACCAAAAACATTCACGAAACAAAGTTCCAGAAACCCAGAATCGGCGGCTGGTCAGAGTGGAAAAGCGGGCTCGCAGGAGTCATTATCAAGCTACCGAAGTTCTATCGAGATGGAAAACTTGGCTTCTATAGATTCAAATGCTACAAGTTATTCATCATGTCATGTTGACATAAACAATCTTTGTGTTGGTGGGAAGAGTGAAAGTTTTATTTCCAGATTCTTTGAAAATAAAATAAAACCACTTCATTATTTCACACAAGCTCATTGGATAACTCATATACTCCCAAATGTATATGAACGGGATACCGCCGTATCCATTAGAGGCCAAAAATAGACCAACACTGCTGTTCCGAGATTCAAAGTATCAACGAAAGGCGACGAAAATTTTCCCGATAGGGATATCCATGGCGCATGGAAATCGACAACCCTGCTCCGTTGGATGCAGAGATGTTAACAACGGTAGTAGCCATAGGTTCTACTACATCAGGGCATCTGAAGGAACTAGGCGACACATCTTTCCTCGACGGCATAGAAACGAGCATGGAGAGTAACCTCGGTGGTATCGGAGTACCAGCCCACAAGTAGGTGCGGAATGTATATTCCGACATTAAACCAAACATCATCGATTGCCATGAATTTCCAAACCGCGTCAGATATAAATATCGACATCATAATAATTATCTTAGCAAATGTTATTGTCTAAACAAGATTATGAGTGGAAAATCGAGTGCATTAGATATTTGAATTTGAAAATATTTCATCTGAAATTAAAAATTATGCAAACGTTATAATCGAGAACCTGCTGCCGCAAAAACAAAATATGAATACGAAAATTTTTATGCATTGTTTGTGAACTGGAAACAAGAAAAGAGAACGAACTCCTATTTTGAAAAAGTTATACTGGCAGTTTTGGTGATTCATCAAAAATATTGGAATTCCTCATATCCTACATATTTTCAATGAAATAAAACTGTTTTTTACATTTTCACTATATTAACAAAACTATGACCGGTTTCACCACACTGTGACTTCATCAGATAGATACAAACTAATGAACAGAGTTATTTCTTATATATTAGTCTCATTACCTACTCCATATTACAATAGGTACAAGTACAAAGGGTATGTTGGAAAACTCATCGGAGTTGCTTACTTTATGAATTGAAAAGATTGAGTAAAGGAGAAGGATTTAGATCTTATTGACTATTAAGTAACCTACCTGAATTCTTTTCTTTGTTAACCTCTAAAATTTCCCATAGATTGAGTTTTTTGTCTTATTTTCATTGTGTAAAATTTTGAAATTATCATTAAAGTTATGGTTTTCTTCGAGTGTGTGATAAGAATAATGGGTATCTGATTTATGATAATTAAAACTACGTTTGTACTCAGATAATGTAACTTTGAAATTTCTGAAAGTTCTACCGATATAAATTTTATTACAATCACCCCAAGACAGTTTATAAACAGTAGATTTATTATCTTTATCAATTTTAGATTTGCAGTTTTTGATATGTCGGCCTAATGAATTATCGGTTCGGAATGCTATATTGAAATTATAATGCGAGGGAATGATTATTAATTTTAGACTAGGATTGCCAATATAAGTTAAGCTGTTGTATTTTGTGTTTAAACTTTTTATACTTGAAAATACTTCCTAGATTGCTCTTTGAAATTTTTTGCGTGAAATCATGTTCTCAATCATTCTAGGACTGTAACCGTTATTGACTGCTATTTGTTCAATTATATTTTGCTCTTTCATAAAATTATTTTGTGACATTGGGATATTAATGAGTTCATGTACCATACTATTGTAAGCAGCTACTTTATGTGGATAAGGATTTGTAAATGAGCTGTGAATAGTTATATCTATGGAATGGCTTATGGAAAATAAAAAATCAAGTTTGCCGTTGATTTTACTAAAGAATGAATGTTTCTTTTTCTGACGTGAATTTAATATTATCGTGAAGTTTGTTAATGAATGTTTCGAATGACTCTGATTATCTGTTTGTGCCAGTGAAACAACAAATGATATCGTCGACATGGTTTAGATAGATCCAACTAATAAATTTCAATCCATAGTAAAAAACGCTTTAGAGTATGCCAAGTCTATAATACCTACCAGCCAAAATTACAAACTTTTCATTGTCAACCCGCAATCACCAATACTTTACTCTCTCGTCAAACTCCATGAAACAGGGCATACGATTAGACCAGTAGTTCCATCTTTTCAAGCTCCAGCTGCAAAACTTTCACGCCTTCTCATAGACATTCAACAGTACGCTAATTTTGAACCTAAATTCTCAATAAAAAATTCTTCAGTCCTGATAAATAGAATTCAGCACACGATACTACCACCAAATGCTAAACTTATGTCATGGGATGTAGTAAATCTCTTTCCTAGTGTTCCACCTAGTGATACAGTGAAACTCATCAAGAACGCCCTTCAGATTAATAGAGTCAATCCGATAATTCAATCAGAAATCTTACACCTTTTAGAAATTTGTTTAGAACAAAATTATTTTAACTTCAATGGAGTATTATATAAAAGTAAAAAGGTTCAATTATGGGTAGTACTCTGTGCCTCTACTCGCTGAAATTTTCATGGATAATATTGAAAAAACTATCCAAGAACATCCGTTATTCAAATACATCATTTATTGGTTTAGATATGTCGACGATATCATTTTTTATTTCACTGGCACAAACACACAATTAGAGTCATTCAAAACATTCATTAACAAAATTCACGATAATATTAATTTCACGTTAGAGATAGAAACAGAAAACTCCATTAACTTTCTGGATTCAGCCATTACTAAAATTAACGGCAAACAGGATTTTTTCTTTTTCCATAAGCCATTGCATACAGATATTACTCTTCACAGCGCATCTACACATCCTTATTCACATAAATTAGCTGCTTACAATAGTATGGTACATAGACTCATTACTATCCCAATGTCAAAATAATTTCATAAAAGAGCAAAATATAATTAAACAAATAGCAGGCAATAACGGTTACAGTTCAAGTATGATTGAGAACATGATTTCACGCAAATAATTTCAAAAACAATTCAGGAAGTATTTCCAAGTATAAAAAGTTCTAACACAAAATACAACAGCTTAACTTATAGTGGTAATCCTTGTCTGGAATTAAAATCATTCCTCGCGCGTTATAATTACAATAGATCATTCCGAACTGATTCTTTAAGCCGACATATCAAAAACTGCAAATCTAAAATTGATAAAAGTAATAAATCCGGAGTTTATAAACTGTCTTGCGGGGATTGTAATGAAATTTATATTGGTTGAACTTTTAGAAATTTCAAAGTTAGATTATTCGAGCACAAACGTAGTTTTAATTATCATAAATCAGATTCCCATTATTCTAATCACTTATTCGAAGAAAGCCATAACTTCAATGATGATTTCAAAATTTCACACAATGAAAATAACAGACAAAAACTCAATCTATGGGAAATTTTAGAGGTTAACAAAGAAAAGAATTCAGGTAGGTTACTTAATAGTCAATTAAATCTAAATCCTTCTCCTTTACTCAATCTTTTCAATTCATAAAGTAAGCAACTCCGTTGGGTTTTCCAACATACCCTTGAACTTGTACCAAATGTAATATTAAGTAGGAAATAGGAATAATATATAAGGAATAACTCTGTTCATTAGTTTGTATCTACCTGATGAAGCCACAGTGCAACAGTGTAGTGAAACCGGTCACAGATTTGTTAATATAGTGAAAATCTAAATACAATAGTTCTATTTCATTGAAAATATGTATATCGATTTTCATCAAGTAACAACCTCCTCAATCAGATCATCGTTTATATTTATCGATTCAAACGGAAGAATGCAGTTTTTCTCAAGAAAATAATATTGCGCACTCCATCATTCCATTTCTGAATCAGCAGAATTATTAACTCTTCACAACAAAATCAATTGGATAGATCTAAACTTGAAATGTAAAAGTTTGCTAGATCGTCTATGAATTTCAACGCACACGACTAACAACGAAGACAACCGACCCGATGGGAGCCCACGAAACAAGGAGATCAACCAAATAATGGAACTACAACCGACGACAACAGGAAAGAGGCATCCCTAGTACAATGGAAGAGGAAATATAAGGCCAGCATAAATGCACCATAATATAAAAGAAGGAGGATAAGCAACCAGTAGGACCCCATGACAAACCAAGGAGATGTAATATAAGGGAGATGAAGAGGAAAAAGGATAGACATTCGACCTCACCAAAATTCAAGGATGACAGCCATGAATTTCACAGAAATGGAATATATTCAAAGGGTTTTCACAATTCTTTTCCCATATTATAATTTTCGGGGTGGCAGAAGGGTAGAACAAAGGTTCAATTGAGAAAAGAACCATTTTCCTGAACCAACAGAATCTATTTTCATCAAGTGTTTTCCTCAAACAGAGATCGAACGGATTGAAGAAGACATCAAATTTGTGAAAATAATTCTTGATTTAACTGCATCACTTTTTCAAAAAGGTATCAGATGATACCTTTTTACAATAAACTCGTAAACTAGCACCGAAGCGTACTCCTAATTGTTACTATGTAACCCCTTTTATTTATTTAGAGGTTATCACTGGCTTGAATTACCCTGCTCAGACGTTTAGATGGATCGTGAGTTTATATTTTTCAAGTTCTATTTGATGTATGAGTCTCCCTTCCCAATAAATGAAAAGCAGGTTAAAATTCAACAAATATATTACATTACAAGTAAAATCTCGTCTTTACAGAGTATTCACAAAATGTTCAATGTAATAAATGATGAGAAAATAAAACAGAGGTCTCAATTGAATGAACTTATCTTTGATTATGATGGAGGTGGTGTCACAGTTTGTTGGTGTTGTTTATTTTTGAAGGTTACAGAGCTGCTTGGTTCAAATTTTATGAACATGGACGTTCTATCGAAACTTCTTGATGGAAAAGACTGGAATAGTATTTCTTCTCCAGATGTTCGATGAAATAGGAGTTTGTTCTCTTCAAAAATGTGAATATCAACTCTGGATTTATTAATGACCTTCCAGAAAATATTCCTTTAAATAAAAGATATAGAGGTGTCTTCCTATCCAGATCAAAACTATAACTCGTCGTCCAAACCAAAAACTGTGAAACACCATGAATCACCACTTGACCTCGATAAGTGAAAATGACCTCTTCTCTGCTGAAGTTATAATAAACGAAATGAATGAGGGAATAGCCTAGATTATTCACTAGTGATGAAATCAATAAATGATCAATAATCGAATCAACCGGACGGAACATATGAAATTATATTCTCAAAGAAACGGAATGAAATAAAATTAATTATGATCTTTAATCTAGGCAAATATAAGCAGAATATGAAACAGATCTGGAGGCACATGCTGAAAAAATAGAATGTAAGCTGGAAAATATCTATATAGAATGACTTAGAAGACTTGCATGCATTATATGTTCGCATATTTTCTTCAAATATTTACGGAACATGCTATCAGATTAGAAATTATGATTCTATATACGGTAGAAAAAATGATAGCAAAAACAATATCTATATAGAGAAGCGTAGAATTTCTGCATTCATTCAATGTTTGCTCAAATTATAATGAAAATATAGAATTAAACAAGATGAAAATGGATTACTACTTACCCTTACTTTACCCTTACTTACTTTAAAGGGTTATAACAAAATTTCACTTGAAGAGAAGATACTATTATTTGAAGTTAATCACAAGAAGAAAGAACGGTTGGAAAATTATTCATTCAGTAACTACATACGCATCGCAGGTGTTAATCTTCCCTCAAGGCGTGGAAGGGGTTATCTGGCGAATCATATAAACAATAAATGCTTTATTACCGTGAAATTTGAACCTCTGGCGGAAATACTCAGAGGCTGTAAAAGTGACATCGGCACTTTACAACTAATGCTTTTTTTACCTTGCCCTTCCAAAGAGTATCAGAGTACAGATAACTGACTTAATACTACTTTCTCGGTGGAATTCATATACTGAGATTCCAATCTCTGCAGGAAAATTATAAAATTTTACTATTACCTTATGAGACTATACAAAGAATAATTGTTCAAAGGCTAACAGAAAATCGTCATTTCTTTGTGAAATATAGGAAAAACGTAATTGGAATTCATTGTAGTCGGCTAGGTAAATAAAAAGATTCAAACAATTCTCAGATACGTTCAGTGAAAAATGTCAGCTGCGAGTAAAAGAATCTGGACCATTTGCTGGAAAGTATTAGTTCAGGAAAAATGTGTAAAATAGGGAAGAACTCAGGGATTTGCGACAGTTTGCATAGAGATTTTCTAATAGATTCTGTTTCTTCAATCGGATAGAACATTACCTAATGTTTTATTTCTACGCTACAGCCAAAGTCTTCGTTGTGATGAATATTGTAATTCATTCTCTTGAAAGATTCGAATTTGGCCGACTTTGTATGCTGCGCAAAATTCAATTACTGAAATCGATCTCAATAGTTGTTTCGAAGAAAGGGAAAATTCGACAATATAAGAGATTATCACAGAAAATGCCTTCTTTAAAGTATATAGGATTGATCTTATGAAATAAACTTGAAGTCTACTTTTGAAATTTCGCGATAACATTATTTCCTGTGTGCCCAAATAGATTGAGAAACAAGCCTTTATAATTTAAAGATAGGAGCGAAATTGAAGTAAATGGTGTGCTATTAGTTTTAGACTATTAATTTTCTCACAAAATATATAATAATAATACATTACATATTTGGATGGAGATTGATAGACAAATCTCTTTTCAAAATTTTAAAATTCATTTGATTCTCTATAGAAATTGAAAAGTATGATAATTTGTCAACTCTATATCGAATTCTTATTTGGGTTGCATAAAACTTGCGTCAAACTAATGTTAACTTAGTTTTTGGATTGCATAAGACATAACTAATTGTTAAACTTAATTTAAGTCCATGTTTGTCAGTTGATTGGTCATTACCCTTTGATCAACTTTTTGTTAAATAACAATTTCATACTGTAACGTTTCTTGGTTCTTGAACTTATTGGTGGGTTCTAATTAAACACTTCAACGTTACAAAAACACTAACTTATTTATATACACGTAAACTGAACAATCAAAACACTTAACTAAACGATTAACTTTAAAACTAATTTATATAACACAATCAATAGTGCTCAATTTATCTACCACACTTTGTCCGCTTATTCGCGCTCTTTATTCAAACTGAATTGACCGCGCTTCGTGATGTCTCTTCTTATATGCAAGCACGAAGGTTCGAGAACCTTCGCGTAACTTCCGCTTAGTTCCAGATCTTCGTTCGAGAGCCTTCTGTAAACGGTAACACTAGTTTCTCAGTAATTCGACGCTGGAACTTTTAGATCTCTCTCGAATTACAATAAAATATCAGTTTAAATTACACATTATTCATATTTATTCAAATAATCAATCCATTACAAATGGTTTAATTGGATATTTCGAAATCAGAATATTCTCAAATATAGAAGGTAAATAATATAGTATGTAGGTACTTGTTGAACTTTGTGCTTACAAATACAATTTAATTTGCAGAAAATATGCAGCTTGTCATCTTTGAATGATGATAATGATTTGGAAGCACAAGTTAATCCTGCAAGACAATTTAGTAAGAGAACAGATCCACGTACGAAATATGATGAATATAATTTCAAATTAAGATAACGAGTGAGCAAAAATACTTTTGCTGAAATTTTGGACTTAATTTTCCATTTGCAATCTCAAACCAATCAATTTCTGCCAAGCTTCAACTTGCCAGACGTTTCCGGAAAATTTGATTGATGTGAGAGTACAACCGAGTCCAATTAAGGGGGATAAATGCTTACCCCAAAATTACCGTCCAATCGCATTGTTGCCTTTTGTCGCGAGTCGAAAAATGATAAACGATGAGCTCATAAAATATCTCGAGTTTCATGGTATCACGATAATCTAGTGACTCCTTGCGTACGTTGAGCATTTGTAAACATTATCAATCGAAAAATATTCCAAAGGCCTTCGACAGGGTTCGGCCTGCCGCCGCAGGCCGCATATAGACTTCCCGAGAAATTGCTTAGTTGGGTTAGTTGCTTTATCTAGTGAATCTTTTCTGGGTGATTAGGAGTACCCCAGGGCTCCGTACTGTCGCCAATTTTTTTCTGTTGCAGATTGACGATCTACCCAACTCCTTCGATATTAGGACATTTTGGTAGTTTTTTATGAGCGCTTACCAGGAATAGGCGAACCTGTTACACTGCCTGGGAAGAATTGAGCTGTCTGTTAAATCGCTTCGTGAAGTTGTCCAAATTGTAGGAAGTTGGGAAGATGTTGGAAGCAAGTTCCACAGCTCAACGGCCCTGTAAACAAAGGAATTCTTATAGATAGAGGTTCGAGGGATCTCTAAATGTACCGCCATATGATGAGAACTCCTTGGCAGCCTAGTTTTGCGGAAAACATGAGTTTTCCCAGTACAAGGTCTTTCAGCTCCTTGGAGCATCTTCCGTGTATCTGTAAAACAGAGACGACTGAACACTGGAGTCCTCATTTTCATGTCAGCATCCTATAACTACAGATGAGTCACACCAACAAAGATATCAACAGAGCTATCACTGAACTCAGATGCTTGCTGGCATGATCATATGACTTCCATTGCCAATTATGCTTTTGCTAAACTCAGTTTTAATTTCATAGTTAAGCTCATTATTCCACACAAATTATGGGTATCACCACCGAAAATGGATTCATTACATCTATTGGGTAGTGCTCAGAAGAGAAAAGCGGTGGTCATTGAACACCCATAGAACACCCACATCTTGCTCAAAGGCGGCTGGTTGCTGCAATTTCTCTTTTTTAGAGCTAATGCTCTAAAGAACTGAACAGCTTGGTCACGAAAATGCTCTAGTTGCAAAGAAAAACTCTCATCACAGACGGTTCAACTATTAACGCCAATTACCTCTCTCTATGAAAATTCTTATCTTTACAGGGCTAATATGCTATCGAACTCGTTATCATCGAGCATCTCCTCGATAGCTTACATTCGGATCTCTTCTGGAAGCGAGTGAACACACATTAAATACTCTTGAGCGGTCACAGACCTTTCCAAGAGTTGTGAATGAAAATAAATTATAATAAGGATAATAAAATCGTTTATATAGCATTGCTTATTATAGACAATTGAGTGTGCTATTGTTTTCTTCACTGAATCATAATTTCTATCTCAGATATCTGGATGTCACACTGGACTAATAATTCGATTCTTAATTCCACGTCAATAAACTGAGTCAAAACATGCAAACAAGTTGTAATGTTTTGAAGCGACTAGCTTGGTCCACTTCTAGTGCTGTTATTCACACCCTTTGTACGATATTCACTAAAACTGGCCAAAGACCTTTTTGGTCCATTCGAACATCCTTAAGTGGTATGTTTGAGAGTTCTGGCGACATATTAATTTCAATTGAGCTTGGACTTCCTCTTTTTAGGTTAGTTTAGGATCTCTAATTTTCACCACATCTGTGTTCCACAGAACCGACGGCCCTTCATCTCCTCCAAAAAACGGACGCTCAAAAGATTCCCAGAACCCGGAAAATCGCACCGGCTTTGAACCCAGATAACTCTGCGTAGAGGTTGAGCAACCTAACCTCCACTCTACCGAGCCGGTTAAAAAGGTCTTGTGTTTATTCCACACGTGTCGAATTTTTCATTCCAACCTAGTTATAAAATAAATTATGCGTTTTTTTGTAACTATGTTTCTTTCAAACGAATTAATAAATATATGAATATTAGTAGGAATGGAAAAATCATTAGAATATTACAAGTGAGATGCAAGCATTATTTATACACTGGAAATCTTGATTGAAAGGTTCAATACAAGGGAACAAATGTGAAAGAAATGTGGATATAAAAGTTGTTTGGCATGATGGATGTTAGATATTGAAACTACTATTTAGAATGTCTCTATCTGACAGATTTTATTCTTTCAATCTGCTTCATACAGAGAGAACCTTCCCTAAGCTGTGAGCATTGTAAGAGTATTTTTCGATTTCATAGACATATTATTCAGATCAAGATGTCCAGTAACCGAGTCCGAATGATAATATCTATTTATTTCCACCAACCATAGATTCTCCTATTCAGATTGTTTCGTCCCTCTTCAAATAATTTACTTAGTCTTACCTCTTTTATTATTGCACGCAATTTTCTCAGGATATTTCCAAATATTTTCTATTCATATTATTCACAACCCTCTTCATCTAAATCTTCCAATTCAAACTAAGACTTTTATTTGTGTTTCAGTATCTGGAAATCTATTTGCGGTAGTTTCTTTCAAGTAATTCAACGGTTCAAATCTTTGCCGACGATAAATCTCCTTTTATATATTTGCAATGTCGAGCACCGTTGCTACACTCTAACTATATATTTCTCGCCTCTTTTCAAGTGTGCCACAGACTCGTCACAAGTGTCGTAAATTCTGGTCTGATTCAATATTGTGCTCCATAAATTGAATTTTTGAGAAAGGTGCAGATGAGAGAATATCATTCGTCTATGTGATGAACTTCACTATATCGGATCAAGCTGAAGAGGAACTCATGAATGCCACAGCGTGTGTTTTCATCCAGTAAATATTCGGTTCTTGCTGTGTTAATAAAAACTACAAACACTCGTTTGAAGTGGAAATGTTATGCAGTTTTCCTGCAAATATTGAGAAGATTTCTTCTGCAGCTTTATTCTGCTGGCATCTTTAATTCATTTTCTACTGATATATCGGATTTCTGTGAAAATCGCAACGAGCTATAACTCCTAAAGTTGATCGATTTCTATGAAACAAAGACTGAATTGCATTTCAAAAGATATTTTAATAGTCTGATATGCCAAACTTCTTATTTGCAATTATTTCATCGTTTGTTTACAAGAAATTGTGTTTACTCGTTTCATTCATGTGATTATTATAAGCCGTTTGTGTTGCTTCTGACTAGTTTCGACCGTCAGGTCATTTTCAAGTGGTCAACTACAGAAAATGAACTGACTTATACCGTGTGCAAACGAATCTTGGGCCACCCCTGTAACTTTTTTCAGATAAGAGATATTTCGCTGCAATTTAGTGTTCGAAAGAAAGAAAGAATTCTGAATTTAACGGCATATATTCTATTGACATCCTGTTTCCAGTTGCACCGGAAGTGATATCTAATTGGGATTTTCTTTTAGAATATACTGTGTATTTTGGAATTTCACATTTTTCCGGAAAAAAAACAGAAATAAATCATTTATACATGATACGACAGATATCAAGAATCAATGAAACATCCAGAGAAGAAAGAAAATATAATATCAAATAATCTTCAAAAATAACATTATTACAATTAGTGTTCAAATTGACCTCTATTTTCACGAATACAAAATCGAACTCGATTAACTTAGGCAGTTAGAACGTTGTCTAGTTGTTGAGGAGTAATATGCGTAATTGCCTGCAACAAACGGTTTTCCAATTATTGCCTACTTTTCGGTGGCGTTTTATAAACCTCAATTTTTGAATGATTTCAAAGAATTCTTTAAATAATCCATAGGAGTCAAGTCTGGTGACCTTTGCGGCGACCTAATTGGACCGTCTGTAG
Organism: Cryptolaemus montrouzieri; assembly: GCA_013387265.2. Classification (NCBI taxonomy): domain Eukaryota; kingdom Metazoa; phylum Arthropoda; class Insecta; order Coleoptera; family Coccinellidae; genus Cryptolaemus; species Cryptolaemus montrouzieri. The sequence goes on along the minus strand of JABFTP020000185.1, from coordinate 139,014,056 downwards.
CAATACACTTGTCAGGAAAACTTTCATTCAGACTTCTCTAGAATTGTGAAGAGGTGCTTCGTCTTGTCGAAAATAGAAATTATCCCACTCCAATTGTAAAACATTTAGATGATTCTCTAGAGGGTGGGCAAATTTCGATGTATTTGTACGGCAGCTATGTGAAATATTGCAGATAGAGAAAATGAACCCTTCTCTCTCGATCTCATTTTCAGGGACTAGTTTAGTGGTACCAAAATTTTTCTGATATCTCTTTCCGTTCCGGACTTCACATTCTACAGACACTTCTTTGAGTAGAATACAGTGCAATGTGGAAATATTTTTTAGTTCGGCGGTTTTCGAGTTATAATGCAAACTAGCTTCTTTCAAATATAAAATATAGGTAATTTTACCTCTCTTGATGCAGGACTTATTTTCCTTTTCAGAAATATGTAACACTTGTTGACAATTATTGCAGTCAATACATTTTTGAAAGAAAAACCAGAAATTTCTACAGTTCCAATCATTAGGTGCCTGCACTTCAACGATTCATTGTTCTATCGCTGAAAACCTCAGATTTTAAAGATCCTTTCTGGGATCATAGTTATTTCTATGGTTTGATTCGATTTAGTCCATAGCATTTAACTGTGGTCTTACAGTTCGACAATTCTACTCTTCATAAATACAATTTCAGATGAACATTAATATTTTTGAAATCCGAAACTTGCCAACCCGAGGAATCAAAGTAACAATGAGTCCATGCATGTTGCTTTGGTAGTATTCTATTAGAATGATAAGCAAGTTATGCGAGTAAAAGATGAAACACAAGACCTATGCCATTAAACTTTTCTCGAACGAAAACACATACGAAAATCTTTAACAGATACAAAAAGTCCTAACGACATGAATGGGGGTAATACTTTATCGCAAATATTCAAAAGTGTTGCCATTATTTTCAATGCATAAATTACATCGCAGAGAAACAATACGGCAGGTACTGTAAATATGAATTTTGCAAACAAAAGCAAGGCATTCTCCGAAATTCTCTTTAACTCTTTTAAATTGTTACTGTTCCTCTTGTATAGTGAATCATCAACATGATCCTAACGAAAAAATCAAGTGGCGTCAAGTCAGGGAACGAGGCAGCCATCTCACAGGATCTTCAGTCCCATCTCAATTATGTCCAAAATTCAAATTCAACAGATCAGTGATGGACCTTGTTTGGTGGGAAGAGGCACCATCATGTTGAAAAAATATTGAATCTTTGCGCTAACGGAAGTTGATCGAAAATCCTTCAAATATTATTGTTGATGATTTCTTCATAACGTGCTCCATTCAAATTTTCATCAGAAACGCCAAAACCCTACTATCTTTCAGTGCACACCACCCACTGAAACCATATCTTCCTTGATTATGTACATCAATATGGCGTTGAGCATTTACATCGGACCACAAATGTTTATTAAGGCGATCAAATATCCCATTGCTAGTGATGCGGACTTAATCTGTCCATATGACTTCTCTAAAAAAGGCTGAGAGTTCATTGATATGTTCTAGGTACCAATTTCAGAAATTTAGGCTGCACTATTGATAAGATTCTCTTTCATTCTACGGAAAATAGATTTATTTGGCTGGTGCCTTTCAGGATACCGATTGAAATATGTTTCGGCCGTTGCTGCTGAATCATACCCACTAAGAATATAATATTCCATCTTATCGACCTTTTCATAATTTTCATAGTTATGATTTCTATTCTGCATCTTGAAACAACCAAAGCCTCAGATGAACAAATTCTTTTATGTAAAGTTGGAATAAACCACTAAAAACAGCTTTTTCGATATTCATTAAACATAAATACCTATAATGAAACTGAAATCGTAATTGTCAATTTCTAAGACCACAGTTAATTACTATGGTCTAAATCCAATCAAACCATAGAAATAACCAGAATCTTGGACAGTATCCTTGAAATCTGTGGTTTTCAATCATAGAACAATATTAATCGTTGATGGGCATGCACTAATGAATGGAATTATGGAATTTCAGGTTTTCTCTGACAGAAGGTATTGAATTCAATAATTGACTACACTTGTTATATATTTTTGAAAAGGAAAAAATTACTGCATCTAATAGGATATAGTTTTTATGGTTTGTATTGAGAAAAAGCATGGTAGCATTAAGACATTATCGATTACTGATAAGATGTATGACCGTGGGAAAACATAATGTTTGGAATGAAAACGGGCGTATTGAATCAAAAGTGCAAGGTAAAACAATTATCATTGAAACTGACGCTCATCTCGATAGTTTGAAGACCGTGAGTTGATCCACCTATCGAATTATGTCGAACAGCTGTTCAAATTATTAGAAATAGCATTAATTTTCACGAATTGTTATCTGGAAACAGATTTACCAACACATTTTGCTTTTTCTTGTTCAAGAGTTGATTGTTTGGGATTATTGTATTTATATTTGTGTTCTGAATGATGACTAATGGAAATAATTTGGGAATAGTTCATTTGAACGTGGAATCGTTCGGTACTAAATTTGATAGTTGCCAGTTCGGTGACGTATGGGATATGATGCTCGTCTCCTATGCAGAGTTACCTGGGTTCAATCCCCACAAAGTCGGTGTAATTTTTCGGCTTCTGGGAATCGCTTGAGTGTCCATGTGTCGGAGGAGATGTTAAGAGGTCGATCCTGTCTAACAGAGATGTGTTGGACATTAAAGATAAGATCCTTCCCTCGACACGAGGGGTTGGCAAAATTCCCGGGTTAGTAAGGTGACAGAATTCCCCGGTGTGTCATCAGCCGAAAGGCAGAAATAGAGCACGTTAAAGGAAAAACAAACAAACAAATGTGATAGTTTTAGGTATTTTGTTATTGAGGGGGAATTGAATATTATAGCGGTGGGTGAAATTTGGCTCACATCTGGGAATGGTGTTGCATTCTATTTATCTGATCATATTGCGTACACGGTTTTGGGGTCTTTTGATATCATTGAGCAACTGTGGCTTGAAGTTAAAGTTGACAACATTGAATTTGTTATTGCGGTGGTACATAGACCTCCAGATTTGCAGTACCAAGAATTTTCTTGAAGAACTAGATCAATTATTCGCGTATTTTTCAACTGTTCATAAAGACATAATATGTTTGGGCGACGAGAATATTGATCTCTTGAAAACCAACGCTAGATTTGAGCATTTGTTAATAATCTGCAAATACATCAGCTGATTAGGGAACCCACAAGAGTAACAGCTACTTCATTGACCTTGATCGATGTTATCTTAACTTCTAACAGGGACATGATTTCTTCTGCAGTTTCTGGTTCAGGACCTGACCAGAAAAGTTTACTCTTCGCAATTTAAGAAATATTGATGTGGCTCCACTTCACAATGAATTAGTGGACATGAATTTGAATAAAATATTTTATATTAAGAATATTGATGCAAAACTTAAGTATTCATATAGTTCCATTCTGAGTGTTTTTGATAAAGTAGCTCCATTGAGAACTGTGACAAGAAATGAGCCTTCTGCTCCATGGTTGACATCTACCGTAAAAATGCTCATGAAACTGAGGAATCAAGCTGAATCACGATTTTGGCGCAGTAAATTATCAGCCCATTTTGATTATAACAAATGTCTTCGGAATTTCACAAGTACAGCCGTTCGTAATGAAAAAAGAGCTTACTCTAACTACTCATGCTCAACTAAAGAACCTAAACATTTGTGGAACGAATTTCGTAATCATGGAATTATCAATAAAAAGAAGAAAATAGATATACCTTTACATCTTGGGAACGCCAATAAAATAAATGAGTATTTTACAATAGTATACCAAAAGGTAATATGAACAATGCTGATTTGATTCAGCATTTTGAAAACAATCTCTCAGAAGGAGCAACTGAAGGGTCATTTGGTTTCAAACTTGTTACTATGAGTCATATACATATATGATACTATTGATGGTATCAAGACCAATGCTGTAGGATTGGATGGAATCAATTTAGAAATGATTAAACTATGTCTACCTGTCATTCAAAACAACATTCTACGTATTATTAACTCTTGTCTGTTAGAAAATTAATTTCCAAATCAGTGGAAAACGGCTGAAGTAATTCCAGTTCCTAAAACAGATAGAGTTGAAAGTCATAAAGATTTGCGACCTGTTAGTATTTTGCCTCAAAAACATTTCAAGTCCACTACTTTCCAATAAAAGATGCACACGGAGTCAGGTTAACAACCAAACCTGAAATCATAGAACGTTGGCAGCAATACTGTGAGGACCTGATGGCCCCAGAAGAAGAGGATGTGCAGAGCCATGTGGACTTAGAAAACATCCAGGAACGCGAACCTCCTATAATCAAATCTGAGGTGGAATCGGCCATACATAAACTTAACAAACATAAATCTCCTGGTTCAGACAACATCGTCGCTGAAATTATTAAGAACAGCAGTAGCAAAGTCACAGATCTACTCCATCTGATCTGCACGAAAGTATGAGATAATGGTAAGTGGCCAGAAAGATGGACCGAATCAATATATATCCTCTACATAAAAGGGAGCTAAAGACGAGTGTGGCAATTAGAGGACCATCGCACTGATTAGCCATGCTAGTAAAGTTCTTTACAAATTATACAGGAACGATTAAAGAACTACCTTCTTCCTCAAATCCCCCCAGAACAGGCAGGGTTTGTTCCAGGTCGTGGAACGCGAGACCAACTTATGAACTTACGACAAATAATAGAAAAGGTGTACGAATACAATGTACCAGCTATGTTCTGTTTTCTTGACTACACTAAAGCATTCGACACCGTTCAATGGGGAAAACTATGGAACATCCTGAGTGAAATGGGGGTCCCGAAACATCTTATATACGTCATAAAGGCCCTGTATGACAAGAACAGAGCATACATACAAATAGAAGGAAACGTTCAACAGGTTTCAGGGTCGGAAAAGGAGTCAGGCAGGGGTGCATTCTCTCCCCAATTCTTTTTAACATATATGGAGAATGGATTATGAGAAAGGCGTTGGAAAACTGGGAAGGCGGAATATCTATTGGTGGAAGAAAAGTGTCAAACTTACGCTATGCAGATGACACGATAATCTTGGCAAAAAACGAACAGGAAATGCTTGAACTTCTACGACGTGTGGAAGCTGTTAGTCTAGAAGCGGGACTACGACTAAATAGGACCAAATGTTGTCTGCTGATTGTGGACAGATCCCAGACAATCCCAGTACCACTTCAGCTCATCCATGATATAGAAGTCAGTGACACTGTTATTTATCTTGGCGCAAAAATAACCAACAAAGGAGGCTCCGAACAGGAAATCAAGAGAAGGATTGGGATGGCAAAGGAAGCTCTGGGCAGACTGGACAAAATATGGAAAGACCACAAAATCCGTAAGATGACCAAAATGAGACTTCTTAAAGCACTGATATTCTCCATCGCAACCTATGGGTCAGAATCCTGGGCGCTAAATGCAGCATGCCGCAGGAGAGTAGAAGCTTTTGAGATGGTGTGTTATCGCAGGATGCTAAGGATCCCTTGGGAGGCTCATAGAACAAACGTGTCCATACTCAGGAACTGAAAATTCAGGATCATGAAAGGCTGCTCCCAACAATCCACAGACACATAATTAAATATTTCGGTCATGTGATACGGAAGGACGGGATGGAGAAGATTGTTGTCCAAGGGAGAGTGGACGGCAAAAGAGAGAGGCAGATCTCCTGTTAGATTCTTGGACCAAATCAAGGACCTAACAAATATGTCAGTGGCAGAAGTCATGAGAACCGTGGAGGACAGAGAAGCATGGAGGAGGCTTGTACCATGAATAAGTCACGACGCTCGTAATCGAGCAACGACTAGAGAGAGAGAGTATTTTGCCTACACTATCGAAGGTGCTTGAATCAGTGATGTTCCAACAATTTAGATCGTATCTCAAAGAAAATGACTTGTTTCCGAAATTTCAGTTTGGGTTTTGAAAGGATCACAGTTGCATGAGTGCTTTACTTGACAGAATAGATGATATAATTTCAGGAGTTAATAAAGGTTTACTTACATTAGTGGTTCTCTTAGACTACAGTAAAGCCTTTGATTGCATTAATCATAAATTGATGGTATCGATGTGTAGTTTCTTCAGGTTCTCATTGGAGGCTTACAAATTAGTGAAAAGTTTTCTTGCGGAGCGAATCCAGGTGGTCAAGGTTGGTGAAGTAGTTTCAAGTAGTGCTTTGGGCTTGGGGTTCCTGAAGGCTTCACTTTCGGACCACTTTTGTTTTGTCTTTATACGTCATTATTTGAGAGGTATGTGGGTGATTGTAGAGTCCTGGCGTATGCAGATGATACTCTAGTGAGTATGAGGTTCCGTCCTGATGGGGTGCATACAGTTGTCAGAAATTTTAAATAATGACCTTGAGAACATTTATCATATGTCGCAAAAATTTAAAAAATCTAAAACCAAGGGACTGTTGTTCGGGCCGAAAAATGCTTGCAATCAGTTTGATAAAAATATTCATGTATAATGTGAATTTGGAGGTCGTTGAAGAGTGTAGCAACTTAGGACTAATTTTAGACAGCTCGCTTCGATTCAAATCTCACCGAATGTATTGGTAGGGCTGTTTGTGGTCTGAAGACTCTTTACCCACATCCAAAAGTGCTGAGTGATATCACCAAAACTACACTGTGTGAAGCATTGGTTCTATCACATTTTGATTTTTGTATGCCTGTCTGGATAGCTCAGATTTATATCGACCACAAAAAGCTCAGAATTCTTGTTTAAGATTTATACATGGTATCAGAAAATTTGATCATATTTCTCACAAACTGCGTGAAACTGACTGATTGAATATGAAGAATAGCATAGTATTCCGTTTATCTGCACCAACCCACTCTCTTATAGTTAACCCTTCTACGCCAGTCAGTCATCGAAATAAGATTCATTTGAAGTGAGAATTTCACTATAACAGCACCCCAACACCGTATAAAGTTTTATGGGAGATCTTTTACGTACAATTCTTTTAAAGTCTATAATGCAGTACACCATTCAATGAAAAACTACAATTTGGCTTATTTCAGAAGAAAAGTTCGGCAGTGGTTATTTGAAAACCAATAAATCCCTTAAAAATTTCATAGTATTCCACATGAATATATGAATACCTTGCTTGATATTTTGTGTCCTCCCAACTCTAGGTATTATATAATTCATTTTGTTCAGCTATGTGAATATAGTCTGTTTCAGTCATTTGGAATTTCATTAATTAATTTTTCTCATATAGCTTCCTGGAAATTAATCCAAAAGGAGTTAAATGTACAGAACCTGATTGTCGTCAGGAATCTGAATTTCGCTCCTCCTTTATAACTATGTGACATTGATTGTTAATAATTCGAAAAGAAAATATAGTTATTACTATTATTATTATTATTATCATAAATATCTCATCTCTACTCTGAATATCAAAAAATTCTTCTATTTTCATATCAAGTTCTAAAATGAACCAAGTTCGGCAGAAAACTGTATATGACAAAACATTTTCAGCCCTTATGTCATCCTCAACGCCTGGACTAAGCTATTTCAATAGAAGGAGTAACCACGTTCTGAGACAGTAATGAATTGTAAGATCTCCTCAATTTTGTAGAGGGTCGGAGTATACAGACCACATGAAAAAGTTCGTGAAATGTTTTCTGCAGCCCGTTATTTGGGGGCATGTAGCACATATATTAGGTCGAAAGGTTTAGCGAAGGTTCGGCCAAGCCAGAAATGGGCGGACTACGTTTAAAACTACATTTATCGCAGTGTGATAGCGGACTCTCATGTCGAAACAGGATCGTACCATAAAGAGTTTTAGTGGAACAACTTACGAGTTTTTTATGGAAACGAATTGAAGGTAGAATGGGGACCTTTCTTAGATTCTAAGTCTTTTAGTTTCGAATCGGCGTCGAATGCTTGCAAATGTCTACATTTCCTTTCTGAATAATCAGAATTCATAATATGTTGCAAGTATTATTCAAAATAAATTCAATTGAAAATTCAGTAATTTAGTACTATTTGGAGAATGAACATGATTAAAACTTAACTGGAATTTTTTGAAAGTTTTTATTACCAACAAATAATTTGAATTATAATGGAGTAAATTTGTTAGAGATGGCCGTACGGGAGAGATGGCCAGTCGGAATATTTCCTAGTCACATTTGCTAGATGGCGTTGTGTTACGAATAGTTCGCTTCATTCACTAGAATATTAGAATAGAATATTTATTTTTAGTGGAAAATGCAATGTATGTATGTGCACGCGTCATTTTCAGTAGGAAATTACAAAGAAGTCATTTCAAATATTCTTGAAGTTAGAAACTAGTAAAAATCACAGACCGATAGTATAAGAACTAGCAAAATCACATTTAAAAAATCGTTATCATCATAATAAGGATATTTCAATAAAAGTTTTCGTATAACAACCTGAACATTTTCTGAAAGCAAATTTCTAAAGTTTGAGGGCAATATATTATAAAATTTAAGTGACAAGCAATTTGGTCAATTCTACGACTTAATCAATCCGAGAAAAGCAATATGAATGTCTCATTTTTGTTTAGTGTCATAACTATGATGATCATTATTCAACTCTAGGGTTTCAAAATGTTTGTGTGCATATACAAGGCACTCAAAAATGAAGAGACAAGGAGGAGTCATAACTCTCAACTTGACAAAAGAGTTCTTACAACATTCTCTATATATCAGATTGTCAACAATCCTGATTGCACGTCTTTGTGATCTGAATATTCTAGAAAATTCACAACAGTTTCCCCACGCTATTAAGCAATACTTCAAGTGAGATTCGCAAAGACCATGATAAGATACCTCTAAAATATGATTAGACTCAGACGTGGCAAGGTTTCTCAAGGCAAAGATATTTCTACTGAGCTTCCTGACCAACTGATCAAAGTGAACATCCCAAGTAAGTAACATCCTAAGTAAGTAAATACTCAAATCTGCATAAATTTGTTAAATAAATTGATTCATAAATTCACCGAATATCGCACAGATGAGCATTTCGAAAGGGTGTTAGAAGAAGCTACCACTGTGGCTCGGGAACTTAATGTAGATGCAGATTTTCCGCCTATAGTTACCGTTCGTTCACGAAGAAAATCAACTCAATTTCAGTATGAACAGAGTGATGAAGTCTTACTAGACCCTAAAACAAAATACAAGGTAGATGTTTTTTAGGATCCTGGACCAAACCTTAACTTCTTTAAAACGTAGATTCGATGAGTTGGAAACTTTTACCGACGTTTTGGCTTTTTCACCAATAATAACTTGTTTAGTACTCCAAAGATGATTCCATTAAACATTGTAAAGATTTGAATGTGAAGCTAAAAGATAGTTCAAGTAGTGACGCAGATATTGACGGTATAGATATGTTTAGTGAAATCAATGCTTTAAAGTTGCATTTAACTGAAAACCAGTCTAATGATCCACAAACCCTATTGCAATACATTTTGCTAATGAATTAATGTCAACATTTCCGAATACAGCAATAGCGCTAAGGATACTACTTACATTGCCGGTTTCAGTTGCATCTGGTGAAAGGTCATTTTCAAAGTTTAAAATAATAAAAACTATTTGAGATCAACTATGCACCAGCAAAGACTAAGTAATTTAGCAATAATTTCAATTGAACATGAGATTCTCAATAGACTAGACACCAAAAAATTATAGCTGATTTTGCCAACATGAAGGCAAGAAAGGTGCAGTTTCTGTAAAATAACTTAATACCTATACCTACCTACATAATATCTATAAACTGCACCTTTCTTGCCTTCATTTTTCATTTAATGTCGTATTAGTGTATCTATCTTGTATAAAATAACCTAATATAATATAGTTTTCACTGTACAGCATTTTTTTTCACATTTTTATAAACACCTAGGTTTTGTAGTTAGATAGGGGCGGCACGATAGGAATTGCACACCGGCGTTCAAACCGCTAGCGGCGGGCCTGGGTGTCATCAGCAAATAGTACACACAGACAATTTTCCAGATAACGAGGAAAATCATTGATAAATATTATAAATAATGAAGGTCCCATAATTGAACCTTGAGGTACCCCGATGTTAACACTCTCTATCCGACCTACTGCCATTTGTGAACACTACCTGTTACCACTGTGATAAAAAAGAATGTACAATTTTTCCACTGTCATCGTCAAAACCATAGCGACACAGCTTCCACAAAAGATCTGAATGAGAGACACAGTCGAACGGCTCCGACAAATCCAGAAACAGGGACAGCGGGTACAACTCCTTCTCAAAACTATCAACAGTATTGTTCATAAATTCGATCACAGCATCAGAGGTTCCGCGCTTCTTCCTGAAACCATACTGTACATTAGAAAACAGACTATTGATCTCAAAGTACTCCAGAATCTGATTGAACATAATTTTCTCTAAAATTTAAAAAAAAAATAGGCACAAGAGAAATCGGCCTGTAATTGGCTACATCATTCACGTCACCTCTCTTATGTGGAGGAACTGTCTTCTAAATCTTCAGGCATTCAGGAAAAACTCAATACATTTGTTTATCAACACTATAAGTAGGTATATAATGTCATTTATACTTTTTTCAACTAATATGCTAGATAGATCATAGTAATCTCTTATTTTCAAATATATTATTGTATCTCTAACAGTATTAAAGCTTACCTCCTGAATGAGAACTAAGTATTAGTGATAATTTCTTTTCAAAACAGATTACTACTTCTCAGGTTGTTTGGGGAAATTGAGTTTAGAATTTCAAGTGGTATAAATGTAAAATAGCTGTTGTACTCATTAGCTTTGATACTAAATTTTGTATTCATCATGGGAATATTTCTTTTAGAAATAATTAAACCCCACATAATTTTAGCTCTGGAAGAATTAAGAATTTCATTATCACTATATTCAATTTTTGCCTGATTTATTTCCAATTTGTATCTCACCTTAAGCCGAGCCCTCAAGAGTCCAAGATTATCTGTTTTATATCTGTTAAGAAGCTCTGAAACCAAATTCAGCTGATCAGGAACATCCCTCAGTCCCTGTGTGTACCAATTCAATCCGGAATTGCCCCCGCTGCACCTAACCTCCTTCTCAGGAAATGACTGTTCATACGATTCAACAAATTTATCATGAAATGCATGAAGAACATCGTTAACACTGATCTGATCATCACGTATGAAGTCTCAGTTCAGGTTCTCTAATTTCGAATGAAAATTATTGAAACCCTGTTGTGTGAGTGGCCTGAACTTGTACCTTTCTGTTAACCTAGCGTGCCCTGGAATGTCAAAGCTAACCATCTGTGCGTTGTGATCTGAAAACTCACATTCAAAAAAAAGACATTCTGCTTTTTCACAAACAGGAAAAAATTTAAAACAATATTGTCCAAAGAACTTAGATCCCTAGTTGCTTCATAAATTAATGGATGGTATCCAGAAGAGTTGAATAAATTGCACATAGCACACAAAGCATTCATATCCGCAATATCATTAAAATGAACATTGAAATTACCACATAAAGCAACTCTAGTAGAAACACTGAATCTTCTCAAAACCTCCTTTAGAATTTGTAAAAACACATTAAAATCACCATCTGGTGAGCGACTAAAACATATTACAACTATGTTAAAATTTTTCAGTTCACAATGCAACTCACATGAATATGAGTTAATTCGTTCCAAAACGAGGAAATTGTTGTCTTTACATAAAACAGCAACTCCTCCTTGCCGAAGAGAGGAGCGATCATATGAAGTAGTTGTGAACCATCCGTTAATTGTTATTTTATCACAAAAGTAAGATTTTAGGAAGTGTTCACTAAGGCACACAACATAAGGATAGTTACTATCCTTCAAAAATAGTTCCAATGAATTGGTGGGCGGGAACATACGGTGATCGAAACTACGCACAGAATATAATCAGAAAGTGAGTAAATAACATTTTAATCAAGAGAATCACTAAAAACTGCCATTATCTGCATCAAAAATGAAGAAATATGAAGAAATATCAGTACAAAAAGCTTTCATCATCCATAATATACCTGGACAAACAAAAATAATAATGATAAAAAAGGACCAATGGGTCCCTCATCAATGCTTGGAGATGAAAATGAAAAGAAACTTTCTCAACTCATATAAAAAAAATGCATGAAGGAGGTTTCCCATTGACATTGACGGATTTGAGGGAAATAGCTTTTCAATTAATGAGAGATTGAGGGATCATCGGTAACAGTCTTCGTTTTTCCCAAACTACACTCGGAGTCCAAATTAGCGGAACACTCGAAAATTTAACCAAATTCGAAGTTCGATATTTTTCATTTGAATTTTGGAGGCTTTTACTTGGTAAAATTCCATTATCAATAATAAAAAACAAGTACTGTGTTTTGAAGGAATTTTACTTAATAATTGCGATTCGTTACGCGTTTCACTACACCGTAGTTTCTTCAGACGAATGATTATGCAGGAAAATGTAAATGAGAATATAACTATAAATGTTCTTGAGTAATTAAAAGCTTATCGGTCGCCTCCTCCTCAAAGGGTTGAATTTTTGTTTCATCAAACAAAAATTCAACACCTTAACCTACGTTGGCATTACAAGTGAGAAACTGAAATCATTCTTAAGTAGCAATAATTTCAACATAGCTTTCCAAACTAATAATAATTTAGGCAAATATATAAAAAATAATAAAACCAAACCAGGTAAAAGTAATAAATCAGGTGTTTATAGATTGAATTGCAACGACTGTGATAATTTCTACATTGGTAGAACACATAGAAATTTTAATATTAGAATATCGGAACATAAACGCAGTTTTTCAAATAAAAAATCAGATTCAAATTACGCGAATCATCTCTTAGAAAATAATCATTCTTTCGACCCACAGTTTGAAATTTTGCATACAGATAATAAATATTGGAAGGTAGATCTTTGGGAAACTTTAGAAATAAATAAATACAAACACTCAGGTAGACTCATCAATGAACAAGTCGATTTAAGCCCTTCACCTCTATTGAATCTTTTCGGGGAGCAATCTATTCCTTAATTTTATTGGATATACCTGTCATAAATAACCACTTAGGAGGAGGCGGCCAATAAGCTTTCAATTACTCAAGAACATTTATAGTTATATTCTCATTTACATTTTTCTGCATAATCATTCGTCTGAAGAAGCTACGGTGTAGTGAAACGCGTTACGAATCGCAATTATTAAGTAAAATTCTTAAAACACAGTACTTGTTTTTTATTTTCGATATTTTCCTAATTCTCAACCGATTTAGATGATTTGTTCGGCAAGTTATAGATCAACTCTTCTGCTTTGCAGAAATTATAAGAGAAAACAAAAAAATTGAAAAAATTTTATACGGGGGCAAAACTAAAAGTGTTTTTTGTCAAAATTCGTAACACCCTGTGGAATTTTGTGGTCCGACTTGAAACGTACAATATAATGGTCTGTCAAAACACATCTTCTTACAGTAACGCCCTTCTTGTTTCATGCGTTTATCTTTAGTTTTGCAAAATATATTTAATTTCAAGTGGAAATCACCATTTTGGAGAAATTTCATTGAATCAAGAAATTGTCATTAAAATTCGTCTATCCATTTGGAATTTTCTTATTATCACTCAGGCGTGTCGAAATTGTTGTTTGCGATTTTTATGTTCGAATTGCGTTAGTTATTGATGACAATTTGGTTAATTTGGTGAAAATAAAGAATTCATAGGAGATAACAGTCGGTAGGTATTAAAATACACAACCGAATTCTGGGACCATTGATAACACTTTTCATTTACACATGTGCACACCTTTTTTTATCAAATATGAAATACAACACACGTTTTTTTGTATATTACCACATTTGCACTTGTTTAAAGAATGAGAGTTTTCCTTTCTTTGATTTGATACAAATTCGATCGGTTGCGGTGTTTTGTGATTCTTTTACTGTTTACGATTCGAAACGGTATTTTTCATTCAGAATGAGAGATTTACCACCAAAATCAGTAGCAAGGGCAGTTACATTGATCGAGGAAAGGCGCACCTACTGCTCAGTCGGTACCATGTTGGGTGTCTCAACATCGGTTATCCATCGAATCTACCGACGTTACAGGGCAAGGAAGAAATCGGGCAACCCGCGCTATACATGACCGTTTCATCGTCAATCAAACCATAAGAAATCCTCGTCTTACTGCTGTTCAGGCACGTAACCTTTTACAAGCAGTGGATAACATTAACGTCAGTGTGAGGACAGTCAGAAGACGATTGAATGAAGTTGGTCTGAGATCATACGCGCATGCAAGAGCACCAAGACTCGATAGAGCCCATCGGGTAGCAAGATTGGCGTTTGCTAGGGAGCATGTAGCATGGACAATCAATCAGTGGTGACGAGTTTAATTTAGTGATGAGAGCCGATATTGTGTGAATTTCTGGATGGAAGAGATAGAATATGGAGGCATCGAGGGGAACGGTACAATCAAGCGAACTTCGCAGGAACTGAGCAATACGGTGGAGGGTCAGTTATGATATGGGGTGGTATATGCTTGGGAGTACGAACAGAACTGGAGATTATTGGCAATGGATCACTTAATGCCCATCGGTATATAACAGAAATCTTGGAGCCCCATTTTGTGCCTTTTGCTCCTCACATAGGGAGAATTTCCTTTTATGCACGATAACGCGCGCCCTCATACTGCGCGCATAGTGATAGAATATCTCAATGAAGTTGGGATCACACGAATGGACTGGCCGTCGCGGTCACCGGATTTAAACCCGATGGAACACGTTTGGGACATTCTTGGAAGAAGGGTTCGACAACGGAATCCAGGCAACGTTGAAGAGCTGACATTGGCTTTGGTGGAAGAGTAGGACAACATACCTCAACAGGTGATAGACAACATCATTGGGAGTATGCGAAATCATATGCGCGCTGTAATAAGAGCTCGGGGGGTCATATCTACTTAAATCAAATGTTTTTTTGTGGGTCATCATGAACATTTTCTCAACATGTTCATTTCATTTCAGGAGTGTATCGCCAGGATACACACCTGCTCTCAATTTTGGACAGGAATGATAATTATTATAGAGTGTCACACAAAAAAATTCAAAAATAAATGTGCAAAATCAACGATTTTTCCAGTGTACTTCGAGTTCTACCGGAGCGTGAAATTGGCCAGTGAATTTCAAAAATTTTCATTTCGTTAGATTTCCGCTTCTCTAATTTTGATTTTATTTTTTGGCTAACCTCCGATGTTATGCACCTACGCAAGATTAAAAATAAATTCTTGAAATTTGTGACTTTTCGCTTCAAATTGGATATCTCTTGTAAAAATAGAGATAAATGCATAAAACAAGAAGGGCGTTACTGTAGGAAGATTTGTCTTGACAGACCATGATATTGTACGTTTCAACTCGGACCACGAAATTCCACAGGGTGTTACGAAGTTTTGACAAAAAACATCGCGTATAAAATTTTTGAAATTTGTTTTCTTTCTCTTAAAATTTCTACAAAGCAGAAGAGTTGATCTATAACTTGCCGAAAAAATCATCTAAATCGGTTGAGAATTATGAAAAATATCGGACTTAGAATTTGGTTAAATTTTCGAGTGTTCCGCTAATTTTGCCTCCGAGTGTATATGCACTAGATGGTCTGCATGTTCCAATGCTCCTTTAACCTTTATGAATGATGATTTCGTTGGGTCAGTTAGTATTTCCCTGATCTTCATTGATTTCAATATATCTTTCATTTCGATATTGTATAGGTCTATGCTGTTGCTTTTGTCTGCTTAACTCATTTTAAGGTATTCTTCTTGCATCTTTATGGCTAACGGAAAGTTTTTCAATCCTTCTTTTCGTTGGGATTTATCTAAGAATTTTTGGTTATTTTATGCTTAAGAAGAATAGAACTTTCAATTTTATTTTTGAGAATTTGGATATTCAGTATTGCTTGTACGCCTATCAGTTTGGGGGTGTTTTTGTCTATAATATAAATCAATGACCAAGAGATATTGTGGAATATCAACATATTCAACTGGAGGAAACATGGTTGAAATATAGGAAATTGTAATTTAATCTTTATTTAAGATTAAGAAAGATAGACAATGAACTTGCTGTGTCTCCCGAATCAATTCATACCATTTTGAAGAGTTGTTCTGGCATGAAATGCGTTGCCACTCGGCTAGTTCTAAATGAATATAATTCAAAAATTTAATCGCGTGAAGGTCACTGAAGGCATGCTAGAACAGGTCAATTCCGACCCAACATTTATAAAACGCATTGTAACTAGTGATAACACATGAGTTTATGAGTTTGAAATGCAAACTAGTAAACAAGCTTTGGAATTGCGGCTTTCTACTGAACCGGAACCGAAAAAGATCACGCCAAAGTCGTTCAGATGTCAAGGAAATATTGACTTTTTTCTTTTATTAGTGCCATGTTGTGCACTCGAAGTTCTTGCCGGAAGGTCGGACGGTAAATGCAAATATTACCTGAGCGAAATGCGGTGTTTGAGGGAGAAAATTAGTCGAGGTCAGATTCGTGAAAAAAACTCATGAATTTGGCACCACGATTATGCATTATCTCACAAGGCTAACACTGTGAATGAATTTCTGACCAAAACCTCAACGAATACCATCGAAAAACTACCGTGCACACCTGATATGACTCTGGCCGACTTATTCTTCTTCCAAAACTCAAATTATCACTTCAAGTTACCTGCTCTGAATCGATAGACCAGGGGTACTCAAACCTCAACTGCTGGCGATGTACCTCAATATTTTTAGACTACTTACGATCGACTCTGAGAGGCTGCAAGTATGTGTGATGCAGGGTTGTCGTACAAATACGATAAACCCTACTTACCTACCTACCTAGGTAGGGCGTACCATAGTATATATAGATATTATCTTTCCGAACAATATACATTATTTTAGTCAAGGTTTGGGCTAGGTTTAGTTAGGTTCTACTCTATAATATCAAGGAGAAAAACTCAAAGTTATTCAAAAGTGCGAGTTTATTGGTTGTTACAAAAGAAAAGAGTTACATATGGTGTTAAACTGCATGTCCTCAGCATACTTCTCATGAGATGGTACGTAACTACAGAGTGGTAAATGCAAGCATGATGACATATGATCATCAGTAAGTCGATTGCAATATTTTGACTAATTATCGTTATTCCAGAAAATGCAGACTCGCACAAGTAAGTTAACCCAAACATTGCCGTCAGTTGACGGGCGATTCACCTCACTCGGATATTTTTCTTCAGATATAAAACACCAGAAATTTGTATCAGATGCTGTAGCTTAGAGATGTATATCTGATATAATCTGCACCAACTCATTTTCAACAGAACATGAGTTCATATTGAACTGACTTTCTATTTCAGTAGCTTATTCCTCAATGTTTTTACATGAAAAAGGATAACTCATAAATGATGCTTTATTTGCCAATTTACTGCAATCATAAAAACGCATTTCGAATTGTCCCAAAATATTTGATAATTCAGCCTCATACGTATCATAATTCAACTGAGGAATCCTTGCTTTCAAATACGCAAAATGTTTCAGATCCTTTCTCCTCAGTTGATCTACCATAAGTTGCAATTTACTTTAGAATGCGTTTACTGCGCTAATCATCTCAATAATAGTTTTTAATTTACCTTGATGCTCCAAGTTAATGGTGTTTAATGTGATGTCAGTCAGAAGTCCCAAATCATTCAGCCATTTTTCGTTTTCAACATCTGTGTCACTTTTTCGTCTAGAAAAGTTGTTATTTCGGGCAATAATTCTAAACCTTTCTAGTGTATTCAGCTGACTCTGTATGAAGAATTAAATCCTATCTTCTAATTGCAACTTAAAGAGCCACCATTGCAAGCTACGTGCATGGATGGAATTTACAATTTATATTTCAATGCCCATAATTTCCTCCGTTTTTATAACTTTTGAACACAAAACTTGTTGATGTATAATGCACTGGAATGAAAAAGATAAAGGAAATCTTCATTAGCTCGACACTATGCCACAAAACCGTTTTTGTTTTCAATCATTGCTGGTGCTCCATCTGTTGGAATGTAATTGTAATAATTTATATATAGGTAGCTTGTAGTTTTTAGAAATCTGAAGGAAACGTCATATTTATCTTCGCCACGGGTTTTCCTTGTCAGAGAAATGATTATCAAAAATTCCTCCTTAGCCAACATGTCATTGAATACCATCCGAATGAAAATACACAGCGGAGCCACGTCTGTCAAACCGGTGGATTCGTCGAACTGTACAGAAGACCATGTTTCAGTTTATCTGCCATGTCCTGACTCATGACTTCAATACGCCTTGCGACAGTCGGACCAGATAACTGAGGTTATCTAATAGCAGACATGATTTCTGTTTTATTCTTAAAATCTTCAAATAAAATCTCATCCGCTTCTATAAATGCTTCCTTCACAACCGATCCATCATCGAATGGTTTCTTGTGTTTCGCCAATACATGAGATATTTTAAATGACACGATCGTATCAGCTGGTCTTGTGAACCTGGTTTGTACTTTTTTCAAACAAGATATCACGTACTTTTCGTTTTCTTAATTCACTCTGTGGCGAAAAATCCTTTTCATAGTTTTTATGAACCGTTTTATAGTGCCTCTCTAAGTTAACATGCTTAGGTATTACAACTGACGCACGACATGTAAGACATATGCACTTATCCTTCATCATACAAAAGAGAAAATTCTTCCTTCCAATCGTTATTAAGATGAAATATTTTATATTTCTTCGCTGCACTCATTTTGTGCTATTTAATAATGAACTTTGTATCGACGTGGTATTACCTTCAAGTTACAATTCAGAATGACTCTATTTCGTTCAGGCGCAACATTTATGTCGGCGAGAACGAAAGTTTGGAACGTTCCCGATAAACGTGTAGCCCGAAATTTCTAGAAAAGCGGCAAGAATAAAAAACGCGGCTTCTCCTTGACAAGTACCGCGCGTTCCTCTGATAAAGCCGCCTTCTGACGCTAACAGAGTGTTATTTTATTACGTAATAAATTTTCGTAGTTTAGATAGCTAGTTTAGTTATTCTCGAAATCTACTCAAAAAGTACTCGCGATCGACCGTTTGAGCACCACTGCGATAGACGATATAAGAAAGATCTCGTGGCGAGAACTGAAGTCGATTCCGGAAAGAGTATTTGAAAAATGTTTTAATGTTTGGATTATTCGTTGGCGTCAATGTATTAGGTCCAATATTCTTGATTAGATTTCTAAATCAAATTTCTTGAATGATGTAAGAAAAAACATATGGTACAACCGTTTCTTCTCATCTTTCAAAGCTTACAGTTTAAAAATTTGCTTAGGAGGTATAACGTGATTTCAATATTGATACATTTTACTGACTGTACTTTCAATCGATCTATTTTTAAATCAAATCGAAACTTGACATATATCGATATAATCTTCAACTCTCTTTCATTCAATAATTAAACGAATGGCAAAAATATTTTCTAAACTTATAGAACATTCTGTGTTTCAATTGTGAAATTATTTGCTTTGTGTTGCTCAATACGTTTACATGTGAAAAAAATCTACTGGTGCCGTATGATCACATAATGAGTTATGTTAAGTGTCCGAGCGAAACTGGTTTTACGACCAAAACCGAAACCGAAACTTACAAGGATCATTGAATTGAGGACAAAATAAAGAAAACAATATTATTATTATAATCAGTCAGTTTTAGTTTTTTTCTTTAAATTACATAGCTTTAAAAATGCTGTAAATAGTAACTTAAATACTCATTTAAGTTGTTACCTGATATCACAATAATTATGGGTGGGTACTTAATATTTAAGTAATAAATGCAACAAGTACAAGTAAACTATGATATCTACCCAAATATATTAATAAATGCTGGACGCATTTCAACATACAGTATCTTTGTCAAAAGCGAATGCTAGTATTCATTCGATTTCGATCCGACTGTGGATCCCAGTACTTCAAACAGAGAACCACATTTTAAACTCAAAACAATCTCAATGGCTTGGTACGTGATATGGATCTCAGCAAAAGACAGGCAGAACTGTTGGCGTCCCAACTTCATGACTAGAATTTACTGGAAAAAAATACCGAAATATTCGTATACTGATCTCGACATCTGCACTTCTTAAGTTTTCTTCCCTCAGTGATGACGGAATTGAGGTTCGAATATAATACATCTGACTGGCGGTTGTTTATAGATTCCTCAAAGGTTAGTTTGAAAGCTTTCCTGTTAAATTACGGTGATAAATACCCTTCCGTACCGGTCGCTTATGCTACTGAAATGAAATCATCATATGAAAATATGAAATCACTTCGCTAGAACATATTGAATATAACCAATATTCCTGAAAAATATGTGGAGATCTGAAAGCAATTGCTATTTTGTTAGGTTTACAGCTTGGATATACGAAGTTCTGTTGTTTCCTCTGTGAGTGGGATAGTCGAGACAAAAAAAAATCATTATGTCAAAAAGGAGTGGCCTAAGCGAGACGCTCTCATACCAGGTCAACAAAATGTTCTCCACACTCCTTTAATGACTCCTGATGATGTATAGCTACCTCCATTGCATATCAAACTAAGATTAATGAAAAATGTTGTCAAAGCTATGGATAAAAATAGAGATGGTTTTCATTACTTGAGACAAAAATTCCCGAAAATCAGTGATGCCTAAATAAAAGAAGGAATATTTGCAAGGCCACAAATAAGAGACCTACTGGCTGATGAATAATTTGAACAAAAACTTAATCCGATCTAAAATTCCACATGGACATGTTTTAGAAATATTGTTCGTAATTTTCTTGGAAACCACAAGGCCGAAAAGAGTTAGTCAACAACCTCTTAGCGGCTTACACTCGCATTTGGATTTTTTTCCTCAAGATTTGGAAGCCGTTAGCGAAAAATATGGTGAGCGGTTCTATCAGTAGATATCCAACATGGAAAGAAGGTACCAGACAAGTGGAGTCCGAACATATTAGCTCTCTGGCTGGACATTCAAAAGGATGTACCTGAAGCAAAATATTCTCGAAAATCCTGAATAATATCAAATATAAGTCAGTTTTTCTTCATTGGAAACATTTTTTACCGTTTTTACTTAAAAGAAGATTAATTGCTGTTGCAAAAAACTGAAGTTGATCGAAATTTTCTGAAAATTCAGATTAGTTACAAACTAGTTGTAGATACAAAATAACCGATTCAATTCCATTTAACTTTCAATATGGTGCACTAGTAAGTACCAAGTACCTAACTAATGTTTGTTTACATGAACCATTAGCGAATGAGTTTAATTAAACACAAAATATTCAGATAGTTATGTTAAACTTGATTCTACTATGATCTATGTATTTCTAGTATAATCTATGTATTAGTTTGTTATATTAAGTTATTTTTCGATGGCTACTACCTACTCTTATACTATATCACATGATAAAACTTACCGAATTCAAAAAAAAATCACGGAAATTCACAACAAACAAAACGTACTGAAAACACAAACAAAAATATCTTCGTCACTTGGATGGAATGACCGAGCACATTGCGAGAACTCCCGAATGCAGTTTCGGTTTCGGTCATAGTTTCGGCAGATTTGCTAAACCGCAACTCGACAGAAACCAAAACCGAAACCGAAACCGAACCTTCGGTCGGACACTAGTTGTGATATGCACAAGTTACAAGTGTAAAATATCCTTTAACGTAAAACGAAATGAGACACTTTTCCACAATTTATTCAATAATCACAACCGGTTTCGACCCTACGGTCATTTTCAAGTGAATAACAATATAACACATGAGTAGGCAAGTACAATTTTATCTTATATTTTACATAATATTGAATTCGAGTGCCTTGAATATAAAATCAATATGAAAATAAGTGAGATTTCAAAAGAAAATTACGAAAACCTGCATAAAAAACTTTCAACCTTAGAAAACAAAAAAGAAAAACAGAAGCCTCAGCAACCTATGATCCAAACAGACGTTATCGAACGATCAGATATCACTTCTTATTCAGATTCATAAATCTATCGAACAATTTCTTTGATGAAGTTCAAACGGATCTGCTGAACAAAGAACCAAAATTCAACCCGGAAAACGGCACATTCAAAACAGACAAGAAAATAACCGGACTGCAAGCAGAGCTGACATAAAGATATCATCACCAACCCAAGCCTTCATAAACTCAAACTCACAGAAATTATCAGAAAATCTGACATAAAAACTAACAATCAGAATCAGTTGAAAAATAATAAAGTCCAAATCAAGCAAAATCCAAGTCGAAGATCTCATAATGACTGAAGTTAACAGAGTAAATAGTATAGTATGCCTCAATAAAGACCTATACGAAGAAGAGATGCAGGATGTACTGAAAACAATGGATATCACCGAAATACCAAAAGATCCAACCAAATTTTTCACAAAATAAATCAAGGTAGAGGAAACTGATTCCAATGAATGTTCAAGCCAGAAAAATTTACGGATTAATTAAACTACATAAGGAAGAAAATCTGCAAGTCCTGTAGTGTCATATATAAACACACCATCAGGTAAACTAGCGAAATTCTTGAATCAAAAATGTCTAGACCTCTCGAATTTTCAAGCACAATAAACTATCTCTAATTCTGTAGATCTCATACATAAACTTTCAAATCTCTCAATCTCCCAACATATTAAGTTAGTCTCTTTCGATGTCAAAAATATGTACCCGAACATTCCAAGGAATAAGTGTCTTCCCCTTGTTACAGATATCTTATCCGAGTCTAGCACACCGCCATATATCACTGATGAATTTAGCAATCATCTTCAAATATGCCTATCTCAAAGTTACAGATATATAGATGACATTTTAGTTGGTTTTCGTGGTTCAAACAGACAAATTCAGCAATTTTTTAATTTCCTGAGTGAAATACATTACCGCATCAGCTTCGCTTCTGAATTAGAAGTTGATAACTCAATTAATTTCCACGACTTAACCATTACAAATTCAAACAACCAACTCACTTATGAAATTTACAGAGAGGAAACATTTACAGACGCATCGATTCCAATGAACTCGTTCAGTCATTTAAGTCACAAACTAGCTGCATATGACTCCATGATTCATAGAGTTTACTCTGTTTCCCTTTCGAAAGAAAATGTTCAAACTGAACTCAATATCATCAGAAAAATTGCCTCAAATCACAACATACCACCACGTATTACCTCTCAATTACTATATAGCATCGTAGAAACCCCCGAAAAAAATACAGTAGTCTCAAATGCACCGGCAAACACTCTAACAAAATCAGTAACTACTTTTCGAAATTGAACATAACTACTTCATTCTCAAGCGGCCCCAACTAAAGCAGATTATTATTCAACGCCAAACAAAAGAACGATAAATTCAAGCAATCAGGAATTTATCAAATCAAATGCAATGAATGTCAGGTAGTCCAACAAACAGGGAGAAGTTTTGAAGCTAGACTCGAGGAACATATTTCCTCAGATAAAAATTATCCAATATTTGAACAAATAAAATCAACTAATTACTCGATATCATTGAACAATCCTTCATAAATGTAACAAAGGGAGAGAGATGAATTTGTTGGAAAGTTTGGAACAATCTATGTAAAAACCCACAATTTATTACCCTTAACAGCCAACTAGAACATAATGGATCCACACTACTCAATATTTAGGATAAATTTCATTATGTACTTGTACTTGCCTACTCATGTATCATATCGTTATTCACTTGAAAATGACCGTAGGATCGAAACCGGTCGTGATTATTGAATAAATTGTGAAAAATGACAAAAGTGTCTCATTTGGTTTTACTTGAAAAATGAATTTCCATAAAATAAATACATCATCAATACTATATCTTTTAACGATTTTAAGAGTTCTTTCGCTTATGGCTAGATGCCTAGGCAAAACGTAAGTTCCGGACTGGATAAATCACAGGCATAAATTAATATATTTGAGGAGATACATTGAAGGGCTATTGCTAATATTGAAAATTTAGGAAATATGACTATTAAATTTTCTGTTTAAAAATTTTGTATAACTGAACTGGGTAAACAGTTCTGTCTGACTCATTTCATCCAATGCCCTGAAAATCGAGAATTTTTTATCCATTAGTGTACACATTGATCAAATAATTCTGAACACAACGACAAGAAGTAAAGCAACGCGAATTGATTAAATCGGCTGAAAGTAATCGAAGCGCTTCATGGTTGGTCCGATATTCCGAAATTAATTACTACTGCCTCTGGAAAAAGTATTTGTGTTTGCATCTATCAATCACATGTTTTTGTATTGAAAAAGCAATTAGCTCATCGTGTAGTATTCCGAAAAAATGCGAAATTGCCAAACATTGATTTTACTTCAACGAAACCAGAAAGAGTTAAATGTACTAAACGGCAAAGCAAATTATTTTATATTCTTCATGGATCTGCGTTCGATTGCTAATTAAACTGCAATGTGAGAAAATTAATGGATTTCCCCATCAATTCATGAAAAATGATATGTAGCTTTCATTATTGATTCAATTTCTAAAATATTCTTTTGAATTTGGGAGGCTTTTACTTGGTAAAATTCTATTATCAATAATAAAAACAAGAACTGTGTTTTAAGGAATTTTACTTAATAATTGTGATTCGTAACGCGTTTCACTACACCGTAGCTTCTTCAGAAGAATGAATATACAGAAAATATAAATGAGAATATAACTATAAATGTTCTTGAGTAAGTAAGAGCTTATTGGGTTGCTTCTTCTCAAGTGGTTATTTATAACAGGTATATCCAATAATATTAAGGAATAGATTGCTCCCCGAAAAGAATCAATAGAGGTGAAGGGCTTAAATCGACTTGTTCATTGATGAGTCTACCTGAGTGTATGTATTTATTGATTTCTAAAGTTTCCCAAAGATCTACCTTCCAATATTTATCATCTGTATGCAAAATTTCAAACTCAAACTGTGGGTCGAAAGAATGATTATTTTCTAAGAGATGATTCGCGTAATTTGAATCTGATTTTTATTTGAAAATCTGCGTTTATGTTCCGATATTCTAATATTAAAATTTCTATGTGTTCTACCAATTTAAAATTATCACAGTCATTGCAATTCAATCGATAAACACCTGATTCATTGTTTTTATCTGGTTTAGTTTTATTATTTTTATATACCTGCCTAAATTATTATTAGTTTGGAAAGCTATGTTGAAATTATTGCTACTTAAAAATGATTTCAGTTTCTCACTTGTAATACCAAAGTAGGTTAAGGTGTTGAATTTTGTTTCAATTTATCGACAGGGTAAACTTCATTCAATGCGATTCTACTTTGTTTTTTATTTAAAATATTATTTATTAGTTTGGGATTGTAACCATTATTTTTGGCTATTTGTTTAATCAGATTTAGTTCTTTGTTGAAATTTTCTGGTGATAACGGGATGTTAATCAATCTATGAATAAAACTGTTGAATGCTGACATTTTATGTTGATATGGATGACACGACGAGTTATGTTTTATATCTGTATGTGACGGCTTATGGTAAATTGCGAAAACATGTTTTCCATTTTCATTCGAAATTGTTACGTCTAAGAAATTTATCGAATTTTTGCTTTCTATTTCGATTGTGAACGCAATTTTGGATGTAATGAATTTATATGATTTTCGAAAATTTTCAACTGTCTATGTGTTCCTGTTAAGCAAATAATGATATCGTTTACATAGCGATACCAGTATAAACAATATTTACTGAGTGGATGATTATGAATTAATTTCTCTAAGTTATTCATGAATATTTCTGCTAACAAAGGACCTAACGGATTGCCCATAATCAAGCCGTCTTCAATAGTATAATATTTGTTATTGAAATGGAAATAATTTTGATTTAAACAAATTTGTAATAATGAAAGAATATCTGATTTAATGATAGTATTGACATGATTCTAATAATTCTTCAACTAAGTAATACGTATCTTTCGGAGGAATGTTAGGAAATAGATTCTTAACATCGAAAGAAATGAGTTTGGAATTAGGTGGTATAGTGGTATCTTTGAGATTGGCAATCAGTTCGTATGAATTTTTAACCGAAAATTTAGATTTAAAATTGCAATGTTTCATTAGCAAGTCGTTGAGGAATTTTGAAAGTTTGAATGAAGGTGCCGTTACAGAAGAAACAACAGGTCTAATAGGGTAATTAGGTTTATGAAGTTTTATCAACGAATATATTTCGGGGGATTGTGGATTGGAGTTAATGAATTTATATTTTTCGTGGTCTGTAATTAATGATTTTGCTGTCGAAATTAGGTTTTAACCACTTCCTGAAATTTTGCGGTAGGATCCTCAGTTGATGTTATATAGTTTCCGGCTGTTTAGTTCTTCAGCTTTAGAAATATAATCGGTTTTACTAATCGCGATGATAGTGTTACCTTTATCTGCTTTAGTGAATACTAAATCGTTCTTGGTACTATTTTCACTAATTGTTTTTTGTATCTTATAATCGGAATTGCAATGAGGTGATAATTTCGAAAAGTCTTCTTTGATGATTTTTTCTGTTTGATGTTTGGCTAAAATATTATCTTTGGAGGTCTATGCCTAACTGTTCCAAATTAGTTTTATTATGTTTTGGATGTAAATTATGTTTGAATCCTTTTTCTAATAGATCTTTTTGTGGTTGTGCAAAATCGGTATCAGTTAAATTAGTGAATCTGTCAAAAATTTATGGTCTGAAAATTTATTAAATGAAGGTTTGGGTGGAGAAATTTTGAATTTGAGTGAATTCAACTTTTTCTGTTGTTGCTGAAACTTTTTATGAATTAAAATTTTGACATCGTATCTGAATTCAGAGTCTAAAATATCAAACTCAACAGGGTGCAATCTACACAATAATTCCGTATGGATTACCTTCAAATATATGTTTGCAACGTCCCTCTTGTTGTACTGAATCTTCATATCCTCTTTGAGCCATATGCGTATAACGGCACCTTCGTTCAAACTTTCAAAATTCCTCAACGACTTGCTAATAAAACATTGCAATTTTAAATCTAAATTTTCGGTCAAAAATTCATACGAACTTATTGCCAGTATCAAAGTTACCACTATACCACCTAATTCCAAACTTATTTCTTTCGATGTTAAGAATCTATTTCCTAACATTCCTCCGAAGGATACGTATTACTTAGTTGAAGAATTATTAGAAAAGAATCATGTCAATACTATCATTAAATCAGATATTCTTTCATTATTACAAATTTGTTTAGATCAAAATTATTTCCATTTCAATAACAAATATTATACTATTGAAGACGGCTTGATTATGGGCAATCCGTTAAGTCCTTTGTTAGCAGAAATATTCATGAATAACTTAGAGAAATTAATTCATAATCATCCACTCAGTAAATATTGTTTATACTGGTATCGCTATGTAGACGATATCATTATTTGCTTCACAGGAACAGATACAGTTGAAAATTTCCGAAAATCATATAAATTCATTACATCCGAAAATTGCATTCACAACCGAAATAGAAAGCAATAATTCGATAAATTTCTTAGACGTGACAATTTCGAATGAAAATGGAAAACATGTTTTCGCAATTTACCATAAGCCGTCACATCCAGATATTATAATACATAACTCGTCGTGTCATCCATATCAACATAAAATGTCAGCATTCAACAGTTTTATTCATAGATTGATCAACATCCCGTTATCACCAGAAAATTTCAACAAAGAACTAAATTTGATTAAACAAAAAGCCAAAAATAATGGTTACAATCCCAAACTAATAAATAATATTTTAAATAAAAACAAAGTAGAATCGCATTGAATGAAGTTTACCCTGTCGATAAATTGAAACAAAAATTCAACACCTTAACCTACGTTGGTATTACAGTGAGAAACTGAAATCATTCCTAAGTAGCAATAATTTCAACATAGCTTTCCAAACTAATAATAATTTAGGCAAATATATAAAAAATAATGAAACTAAACCAGGTAAAAACAATAAATCAGGTGTTTATCGATTGAATTGCAATGACTGTGATAATTTCTACATTGGTAGAACACATAGAAATATTAATATTAGAATATCGGAACATAAACGCAGTTTTTCAAATAAAAATCAGATTCAAATTACGCGAATCATCTCTTAGAAAATAATCATTCTTTCGACCCACAGTTTGAAATTTTGCATACAGATAATAAATATTGGAAGCCAGATCTTTGGGAAACTTCAGAAATCAATAAATATAAACACTCAGGTAGACTTATCAATGAACAAGTCGATTTAAGCCCTTCACCTCTATTGAATCTTTTGGGGAGCAATCTATTCCTTAATTTTATTTGATATACCTGTCATAAATAACCACTTAAGAACAAGCAACCCAATAAGCTTTTAATTACTCAAGAACATTTATAGTTATATTCTCATTTAAATTTTTCTGTATATTCATTCGTCTGAAGAAGCTACGGTGTAGTGAAACGCGTTACGAATCGCAATTATTGAGTAAAATTCCTCAAAACACAGTACTTGTTTTTTATTATTAAAAATATTCCTTTGATTTTATCAACAACGGCCGAATATGACACGACGAAACCGTCGTTTCGATCAGATTTCTTCTAGATTTCGGCGCGATTCACCAAGCTGTTTTGAATTAGCGGTTCTTCAAACGAAAAATTGCGATTTCCTTTTGAATAACGAGCCTAAGAGATATGAAAACTGGCAAGTTTGGTATCTGTAATATGCCCGAATCTAGGAACCCACAGTCTGAAACAGAGGCTCTGTAGTGACGTGATGATGATCAGAAATTAAACTACGTATTATACTATCACATGAATGTACCAACTATAGAGGAATCACGTTGTTATGCACGGCTATGAAAATATATGCACAAATGATAGATATGAAGCTGAGGCCAATTATTGAAAGAACATTAGGAGGGACACAAAGTGGATTTCGAAAAGGAAGAAGTCTTCAAGATCATATATTCAGCATAAAGATATTGATGGAAAATCTAACAAGATGAGAAAGAAAATATACCTAGCGTTCATGGGTGCCTAGACGAAGATTATGGGAAATACTACGTAAAAGAGAAATCGAAGCAAATAAATATAAGACATAATAAATACAAGGTGCTTCAACGAAAACTCTACACAGGCTTTATATACCAAGATATTCATTTCTGATTAAAACGCAAAAACAGGTCAATTTTCGTTTCAAGGGGGACATCTTTTGGGGTACAATACTTGCCTGAAATATCAACCCCCTGAGCGGGGGTTGCAATCCTTAAACATTTTGAATAGGGAAGATGGGTCGAATGATAACTCAAAAGAAAGTTGGTATCTTTGTCTACATTGCCTCGAACGAATTTCCAATTTTAATTGAAAATTGTAAAAGATACAGAGTGAGCAACTGAAAGATAGGGAAGATTATTTCCCTGAGACTATTCAAGTTTCAGTGAAGTAAAATGGAACAGATCCATGCTGATCGATGGCAGTCATCATCAAGTATCATCCTCATCTCGAATTTCAACCCCTAGAGCAGCGGTGACCACCCTTGAAAATTTGGAAGAGGGTAGATGGGTTTTATCGTTTTCTTTCAAGATTCGTAATCCTCCATAATCATTCCAATGTTTCAGCTGCTCACCCTGTAATTTTGATGGAGAACGAAAACTTGCACACCATGGTGGAGTCAAACAAAAATCCTTTCTTAGGAGGTTATAACTGGACCTATCTTCTGCGTTAAAAATAACACAGTGTGGTCACCCCTGTTCTAGGGGTTCAAATTTGAGATGTGAATGGTATTTCGGAAGATGATAGCCCTTGATATTGAATGAATCTGTTCCATTTTATGCACTAATACTTGAATAGCTCAGGGCGATAGATATTCTCCCCTATTTTTCAGTAGCTCACCTTGTATCTTCAACAGTTTTCAATCAAAAATGAAAATTCGTTCACGGGGATGCAGACAAAGATAATACCTTTCTTTCGAGGTATCATTCGACCCATCTACACTCTTCCAAATTTTCAAGGGTGGTCACCCCTGCTCTAGGGGTTAAAATTCAAGATGAGGATGGTACTCGATGATGACTGCCATTGATTAGCATGGATCTGTTCCATTGTACTACTGAAACTTGAATGGTCTCAAGGAAATAGTCTTCCCTCTCTTTCAGTTGATCACCCTGTATATTTTACAGTTTTCAATTGAAAATGGAAATTTGTTTAAGGCGATGTAGACAAAGATACCACCTTTCTTTTGAGTCATCACTCGACCCATCTTCCCTATTCAAAATGTTCAGGGATTGTAATCCCCTAAGCGGAGGTTTTGTACTCCAAAAGATGTCCCCCTCGAAACAAAAATTGACCTGTTTTCGCGTTTTGATCAGAAAGAAATATCTTGGTAGATATAGCCTCTGTTTAGTTTTCGTTGAAACACCCTGTATATAAAAGTATTAGAAAATCCATTATAAGCGGAAACAGGAGATTGGAATATTTCAAGACAACGGAGGGACTTAGACGGGGGTGGGCTTAGTCCTCTATTGTTGATAATCTTTATGGATGAAATAATAAAAATTGCTCGAAAGAAGTGAGGAAAATCCAGATTGGATATAGAAACTTACAGCATGTAGAAGTATCAAAATATATGATAATGGCCAGCAATGAAGAAGATCTTCAGAAAAATTTGAATATATGGAACAGAGAATGACAGAAAAATGGTATGGAAAAGAACAAAGGAAAAACTAAGGTCATAGTGATTGGAAGAGAAAAGAAAGACATAAATATACAGATAGTGGGGACAAAAATAAAACAAGTGGAAAAATATAAGTACTTAGGAGTTGAACTCGAAGAATCGGGAAAGCAAGATGCTGAAATCAATGATAGGATCGAACAGACCATGAAAGCATATTATGCTTATCAGCAACAATTTCATAAATAGGAAAGAAGTGTCAAGAGCCACAAAAATGATAATAGTCACATCTATCTATAGGCCAATACTGACATTTGGATGTGAGTCATGGGTTCTAGATAAAAACCAAAAAAGTAAAATTCAAGCTGTCGAAATGCAATATCTTAGGAGGATAAGGGGAGTCACAAAGAGAGATAAACTAAAGAACATTGACATACGAAAGGAGTTAGGAATTGAATCAACTTTGAAATTTATAGAGAAATAGTAAGTCAGCTGGTGGGGACATATTCAGAGAATAGATAATACACGGCAAGTCAAACGTATATGGGAGACAAAGACTAACGGAAAGATGAAAAGAGGTAGACCACGACAAACATGGGATGAAGTAATAGCGGAAATATTGGGACAACAGGGCAAAAATTGGACAGAGGCTAAAACAATCGCAAGACAGAAAATTAAATGTAGAAATTTCATATATTGAATTTTCATGAAATAGGGTCGAAGAATGTCACCTGAACAAAATCATTCGGCGTATTTCGGAAAATTTTCCTAATCACTACGGGATAAGAAACATACTGGGTGACTCATCGGAGATGAAACACTAACTTTATACGGTTGGTTAGATTACACCCACGAAAGCCATTCAGTGAGAGATACTATTTATGAATGTTTGTAATATCAGGGTTCAGTCTTTCTAGTTCCATTGCCGTTTCATTCATTTTCGAATAAAAATGCAGGACATTTACTGATTACATCAAACTCTATCTGAATCTCGAAATGAAGCACCAAATCCACCCTATTTTCATTTCAATTATACTTGTATTCTGCGTTTACATTCTGTTGGTAATTTCGAGTAATTCATCAATATATTGCATATTCATCGAAAATTGAAGCTAGCGCTCTATCAATTATTCGTTTACTAGTATAAATGATGAAAATTTGCTTCGATTATTTCGTGTAATGTAAATCCATATTAATGTTACAAAAACAGCTATTGAATTAATTTCTGAAATTAATATTTCCGCACCTTAGGCATTGGGATCATTATTGAATCTCGAATGGAAGCCTAACTAAAAGGAAAACTGGAAAATCGTTCGTCCTCTGGCATTGTTATTTCAATGATGTATAATTGATGTTGGAAATGAAAAGACATCAGATTCGATAGTTTTGGTAGTTTTTCTGACAAAGGTATCTGTTTTGTGAATTTGTTTACCAGATTTACCAGATTGTATCATGTCGGAAAAATGTTTGATGAAAGCGAATTCCACAGCACGCTTAGGTCCGCGCGCTCTAAAAAGAGCCCTCAAGGTCATCCAAAGTGCAAATTCGAAATACGGAACATAAGGCGATGCTTACTACCAGGTAATAGTTATCAGTAGCATAGCGTCTCATTCTCTAACCGAACCTAGAACTCGTCAAATTATTCTAGTTATGAAAGATCTATTGTAAAAATGGTGTTTCATAGTAAATGTAGAAAAATTTTTTAATGTAATATGATTTATGTAAAATGAATCGTTTAATGGTTTGAGCTTTACATCAAATCAAGTTATAAATCGTGTGTATAAAGCTGTGAATATATCTGCAAGTACGGTAAAAAAGCTTGAGGTATAACCAATATTTTTATTGATTACAGATGGAACAAAAGTCCGAATAACAGAAAAATTTTAGTTGAATCAATGGATATTAGGACAAAACGACTAGATTATTTAAAAAACATCAGGATATACTGAAGAGAAAATCGGTCAATTATTTATATTGATGAAACATATATCAATTCTAACCACACTCCTTCTCATCAGTGGTTTGACAATTCTGTTCATGGATTACATAAAAAAATTGGAAAAGGTCCCAGGTTGATTAAAATTCACGCTGTCAGTGAACAGGGATTGGTTCCAGATTCACTTTTAATATTCTAAACAGGAGCATAATCGGGGCACTATCATGATGATATGAACCATGAAAATTTTAAAAATTGGATAAAAGATAAATTAATATCAAATTTACCACCCAATTCTGTGAATGTAATGGAAAACGCTTCGTACCACAATGTAGCTACGGAAGAAAATATTGTATTTCCGAACAAAAAAGCTGAAATGCAGCAATGGTTGAATCAAACAGGTGTATTTTCTGAACAACAAGCCACCTAACTATTTATTTATATTTTCCTTTTATAATTGAATAAATTACCTGTTTTTCAGGAAGTTATTCATCTTAATGATTTAAAATTATTTCCATGCAGGTAATCAGATCTTAAAATCTATAAACTTTTATTTCGTTAATAATATATAGGATTGGGACTTTTAATTAGGTATTTTTAAATTGATAGCATGTAAATTATCTTCAACAAACTACCTAGATATCAAGATAGATCGAATGATTGAGGGATAAATAAATGAATAAAACCTATTTTTCAACTAATTTCACCACCGTCTATGGTATCTCCCTTTCTACCTGTCAGTTTTGAATACAATAGACTAGTTCAGTTCTTAAATGGTTATCTTAGTTTCTATTAATGAACTGTTTTGTTTCGTTTTCAAAGATAACACTCCTGAAATTCGAGGATTACTGGAAAGCAATCTTGGAATTTTGTTTCCTACATTTCTAGTGCTTGAATGCTGACAATCGATATTGTACCTTAAGGATGATTGACATGGCTCATTCTAGAGCTCGTGGACCCTAGCCCTGTAAACCAAAGAATTTAGAGAGAGGATTACGAGGAGTACCTAGTTGGATCCTTAAATGATGAGAGTTTTTTGCGGGCCTAGTTCTTCTTCGAAACTAAATTCAGAGTATTTACCATGGAAGTATCTGTATAAAAGAGAAATATCAGCTACCTACCGCC
This sequence comes from Cryptolaemus montrouzieri, assembly GCA_013387265.2. Classification (NCBI taxonomy): domain Eukaryota; kingdom Metazoa; phylum Arthropoda; class Insecta; order Coleoptera; family Coccinellidae; genus Cryptolaemus; species Cryptolaemus montrouzieri. Next base: position 138,980,323 of record JABFTP020000185.1, on the reverse strand, counting down.
TTGAAACGAGAGATTGGAGATCCCATGTCATCTTCAGGTGGTCTGTGAGGCGCACTGCTCTCTTTTGGACACTAACAAATAGATATATGAATGTTTAAGTGCTGTCACCGTGTCCACTATTCTTTCAAACCATAGATCGCTCTAGGCCCTTCCGATCAAGCAGAACGTACTCCATGTCTACCTGGTCGAAGGGTTCAGCTATTCGTTCATTCCTGAGACTCAGACTCTCCTCCCTCGCCGACCTCATCGAGGTCACATCCTCTCCGTAAATCGTCTGCAGCACGCATTGCCACGAGTCAACTCTACAGACAAACCAAGCCATTCTCCATATTGCCAAACCGCTGTTGTCTATCTGCGAACCACGTTTTTTATTTAATTTCACATTTACGCTTACAAAAGGTGTTTGTGTGAGTCACCGACTTTTTTTCGTGTGTGTGATCGTATCCTGGTAGTAGTGGTAGTAGTAGGTAAGAGTATTCCAGACCAGATCGCACAATGGAATTCACACAGTGCTAACCTATGTTTAACGACAGTTGTTGATCAATTAGGATCAGTTTGTTGCTTCTTGGCGTAACAAGTTTGATTATAACGAATCCACAAGCTACTGATAGTATACTGATTTATCCCCAATGCAGTTGCCAAAGTTGTCTAGGTCACTCCTGTTTGTAGCTGTTATTGTCTTTAGTCATGACGTCACTGCATATTCATTACTGAATTTTTATCACAACTGAATTGCTATGGCAGAAGAGAGAATGCAAACGTGGTCTGCAATAAGATCACTGAAGAATGAATAACTCGTGTTGAAAAATCAAGTAAATCAGGAATCTATAAACTCAATTGCGGTTCTTGTGATAAAATTTATATCGGTAGGACCTATAGGAGTTTTGGCATAAGAACATCTGAACATAAACGTAGCTTCGACAAAAATAAATCTGATTCAAATTATTCAAACCACCTAATAAAAAAAAACCATTCATTCAATAAAACTTTGACATATTACATATAAAATCAAAAAGTTCAAAATTAGATCTCCTAGAAGCATTAGAAATAAATAGATACAAACATTCGGACAAGCTTTTGAATGAACAGGTAGATTTGAATTACTCACCCTTACTTAACTTGTTCAATTAGTTTTTATTACCTTTCATACTAACTGTACAATGGCTCGGTGTGGATTTTCCTGTTATTCATCCAACTTGTTCTACGATTTGTTTATAATACCATACTCTTCATTCTATTTTTCATTCTTGATAAAGCTGCTGTGTCAGCGAAACGTCGTCGAATTTTTTCAAATAAAGTGTAGATCAAAGTTAAACCTTGTGTTTTTATCTCATTTAAATAAGATACGTTGTATCGACGTAGTGTTGTCTTCAAGTTACAATTCAGAATGTATTCAATTCCTGCAGGCGCAATATTTATATCGGCGTGAACAAAAGTCTCGAATATTTCCGTCAAACGCGCCGCCCGAAATTTCTAGAAAAGCGGCAAGAATAAAAAATGTGGCTTTTCTTTGACAAGTACCGCTAGTTTCTTTGATAAAGCCTCCTATTTCAGCTATCAGAGTATTATTTTATTACGTAATAAATCTTTGTAGTTTAGTTATCTACTTATTAAAGATTTTTTTTCTCTCGAGACTACTCAAAAAGTATTCGCGAACGACCGTTTGAGCACCTCTGCTCTAGATGTTATAATAGTACCACTACTTGAAGAAGACCAAAATCAAGAATATCTCCAACATGGGCGAAATAATAAGGGTATACAGAAACATTGTGTAATAATGAATAAGTAACCTTAAACTTAATTTATTTTCTATAAAGCTTTGGAACGGTTTTGCTTTAAATATTTTAAAGAACAACACAAATATTGCACCTTAAATACTAACAAAATATAAATAAATACAAATAATAAAAACTGTGAGTTGAATGTAACTAAAATGTACGATCATACAAAACTATTTTTTCATCTAATTTCTCCAGCATTGTCAGAAGTTGTCATTATCATTATCCATTCCTATTCGTTCTTTATGGCGCTTTGCTTCAGCTGCTTCATGTACCTCACGCTGGCAAAGCCTTTTATGTAATAAAGATCTCATGTCAACTTTTGGACACATGGTACGTTCTACAAAAATTAATATAATATAAATTCATATCAAATGAATACTTCATTTTTATCTCATGCAAGAAAAACCCTATGAAAATACAAATCACAGTAAAAGGCATCATTACAGTAATCCTCTATTCAATTAAGGAAGCCTCAATCTTATTAATATAGAATTAGTTAGTTGAATAATTACTTCCTGAATATTTTCAAGATCTTGAATTTTAGACAGCCCTGAAAACGATGCAACCGCTACTGGGTTAGATCTTTCAGGATATTTCTTCACAATTTTTTTTGGGGGCTGTTTTCAATTAGTAAATTTATTCTCCTTTGTCTTGAATGAGTCTAGAAGAAAACGAACTGCAGCGTCCGGCATCGACAAATATTTCCTAAGAGATAATATTAAAAATATCGTTGGAATTTTTAATGAGGGACTAACTCACGACGTACCTTCTTCATCAATACATTCCGATACACTGATTTGAATATCTTTGGATCTATCTAACTCTAAATCATTTTCATCTTTATTATGATGATCATATTTCCTGTTGTGTAAATTTGAAAGAAAACTCCCCTCAATTGGAGACGTAACCCCCCTGGAATAAGGAATTTCTACTAAAGATTGGATAACCGCGGCCGGAGAGCAATGTTTACTATAAATCCCGTAAGCGGCAACAACAAATAAGAGGTATATGATCAACTGAAGTTTAAAGGGGAAATCAGAGAAATAGAAAACAAAAAATCCAACGAAAACCACTATGTGACTTACCCCTGGATCCCTGCGTCTAAAGGTGAGAAAGGCCCTTCTTGAGGATGCTGACACTGGATATTCTATGGTTAGATTTGCAGATCACGATATGCGGAACTGTTATACATATTGTGCGAAAATATATTCGAGTTGAGCAAATTAGCGTTATTTAGGCGAGAATCTCATCGATTTTTCCAAATAGCGAAAAACGCGTTTTTGGTTGACTTCCTAAACTCATCTGCCGGAGATGTGTGTGGCTTCCGGATTGTACGCGCATGTCGGTTCTTTTTGGGGTAGGTACTTATATAGCGATACTCGTTGGTGATGAAAATGAGTAATTAGCTCATCTAAAGATGATCACACACCTGAATATATAGTTGGAGACCTGAAATTCAAGAATTGTATTATTTTAAAATGAAAGAAAATGATATAAGAAAATAAGTACTAAATATGCGTTTTATTACGCAACACTTCGCACAGCTCTCCATCGCCGAATTTAACAACTCAGTAGCATATGCGACGTCAATGAATATGAAAACATCAAAAAATTTTCAATTAAAAAATTATTTACTGTTTCTACCTCGGCTTTCATCTGATTGGGAAACAATAACAATTATTTCATCGCTTTCGGAATTGTATAAACAAATTTTTTCATCATAGGTAAATACATTTGAATTGTTGAGGCCGTTACTTGATGTAGATCCATGATATAAATGAGATAAAAAACACAAGGTTTAACTTTAATCTACACTTTATTTGAAAAAATTCGACGACGTTTCGCTGACACAGCAGCTTTTTCAAGAATGAAAAACAGAATGAAGAGTATGGTATTATAAACAAATCGTAGAACAAGTTGGATGAATAACAGGAAAATCCACACCGAGCCATTGTACAGTTAGTATGAAAGGTAATAAAAACTAATTAAACAAATTGAGTAGGGATGAGTAATTCACATCTACCTGTTCATTCAAAAGCTTGTCCGAATGTTTGTATCTATTTATTTCTAATGCTTCTAGGAGATCTAATTTTGAACTTTTGATTTTATATGTAATATGTCAAAGTTTTTATTGAATGAATGGTTTTCTTTCATTAGGTGGTTTGAATGATTTGAATCAGATTTATTTTTATCGAAGCTACGTTTATGTTCAGATGTTCTTATGCCAAAACTCCTATAGGTCCTACCGATATAAATTTTATCACAAGAACCGCAATTGAGTTTATAGATTCCTGATTTACTTGATTTTTCAACACGAGATTTATTATTTTTGATATGTTTACCTAAGTTATTAGAAGTTTTGAAAGTTATATTAAGATTTTGTTTGACGAGAAAGGATTTAATATTTGTACTTGCAGAACCGCAGAATGTTAAACTGTTGAATATTTTATAGTCTTTATGAATAGGATATACTTCATTTATTGCTTTCTGATACATTTTTACGAATGATTAGATCTATAATATCCGGATTATATGAATTATTAATGGCTATCTGTTTGATGATATTTAACTCTTTATTATAATCTTCTACTGATAAAGGTAAATTGAGTAACCGATGTACCATGCTGTTTAAAGTTGCAACTTTGTGTTGAATTGGATGAAATGAGTAGTTATGTATAATTGTGTCAGTATGTGTTGGTTTACGAAAGACCGAAAAAACATGATTATTAATTTGTTTAGTGATTTTTAAGTCCAAAAATTAATGGAATCGTTCTGTTCAATTTCTATCGTGAATTTAATGTTCAAATGGATGGAATTAATGAAATTAAGAAATAAGTCTAATTGACGAGTAGTTCCAATGAAACATACTAAGATGTCGTCAACATATCTATACCAATAAAGAAATTTGGAAATGAGTGGATGTATATGAATTTTCTGTTCAATATTATTCATAAAATCTCTGCTAAAAGTGGACTCAAAGGATTTCCCATGATCAAACCATTTTCACTACTGTAATAGATGTTGTTAAAAGAAAAATAATTTTGTTCAATGCAAACGTCCAACAGATTCAATATTTCTGATTTAATTATGTGGTTAACATGATTCGAATTCAACATGTTTTCGATTAATATTTTGACATCACCTGGAGGAACACTTGGGTATAAATTCTCAACATCAAACGAAATAAGTTTTGCGTTAGGTGGTAGGTTAACGTTTTTATGTTATTTATCAATTGGAAAGAATTTTTTATAGAAAATTTTGATTTGAATGAACAATAATTTTTAATGATATCTATAAGGTAGTGCGACAATTTCACGGCTGGGGCTGTAACGTAAGATACGACTGGTCCAACGGGGTTATTTACTTTATGCAATTTAATGAGTGAATACAGTTGAGGTGGTTGAGGGTTTGGTAAAATTAATTTGTATTTATCGATTGCTTTAATTAAAGATTTTGCGTCATTTATTGCAATTTTAATATTTTTCTGGAATTGAATAGCTGAATCTTTGTTTAAAATTGTATAGTTTCCGGACGAAATGAAATTCAGAGTTTTAAATAGGTAGTCATTTTTATTTAACGCAATAACAGTATTACCCTTATCTGCTTTTGTAAAAATAACTTCATTTAGTTGAGATTTTTGTTTGATGGCCTTTAAAATATTTTGTTCTTTACTCGGTTTAAAGTCAGCTAATACTTCATTTTTATAATGTTAGATGGTAAATATTTAAGGTGAGAGTTATTAGGAATATTTTTCAGAGAAATTTCAGTATCTATGCCAAGTTCCTCTAAATCAGATTTTATCTTGTTTGATTTAATATTGTCTTTGAAACCTTTCTCCAAGAGATTTGTTTCATCAGTTGTGAAATTATATATAAAATCAAAAGTTCAAAATTAGATCTCCTAGAAGCATTAGAAATAAATAGATACAAATATTCAGACAAGTTTTGAATGAACAGGTAGATGTGAATTACTCACCCCTACTTAACTTGTTTAATTAGTTTTTATTACCTTTCATACTAACTGTACAATGGCTTGGTGTGGATTTTCCTGTTATTCATCCAACTTGTTCTACGATTTGTTTATAATACCATACTCTTCATTCTGTTTGTCATTCTTGATAAAGCAGCTGTGTCAGCGAAACGTCGTCGAATTTTTTCAAATAAAGTGTAGATTAAAGTTAAACCTTGTGTTTTTATCTCATTTATAGGTAAATACTATAAAATCACCACACAAAATGCAAAGTTTATATGTATTAAATGATGAGCTTTATCGAATCTCTCGTTCAGTGTAACTTGCCGATCACAAATACCCACCTCACGGGCGTTGAAGGCTTGTCAAAAACTCTAGTAAATACGTCATAATATGACGTATTTCGATCGTGGCTTAGGTGGAGCGGCTTCGTGATCGTTTTGATCGTTTCAACAATTAAGTGGAACGTAGCAATAGTCTGTACAGGCTTCCTTTGTATCAAACAAATGCGGCCCAAAACAACCCGTTAAATCGGGGAGTGTTGTTGGAACAACGGGGAATGTTGGAACTTTATGGTGTTGGGATTTTGTTTCGTAGTCGTAGTGGCTTATTTCAGGAATTGAATTAACAAAACAGTTTATGATTTTTGACTTTGAATTTTTAATATAACGAAAACCGAATTAATTTACACTTAGGATTTAGAGATTTAGGATTTCAACTGAGAATCTTAATCGTAATCAAAGAGAGCCTGAATGAATGAAAGAATGAATTAGAATTAGAATAGAATGAATAGAGAATGTGAATTGAATTGAATTGAATGTTCTGACCAAGGGAAGAGCTTTTATAAAAAAGAAGTAGATACTTGTATATTTACGTGATATTATTCCAGAAAAATATGATGAAATCATACGTAAAATACCAGAAGATACTTCATAATAAAGGGCTAATGTGTCGCAGTAGCGATAATAAAGTAATTAATATTCGTTCAAGCGTTAAAATAGTTCAAAAGGTTAAAACTAATGGTTTTAGTTTATTCAATTTAAATCATGAAATTTCGTATCCGGAACAAACAAAATCATTCATAATTCGTAGAATGGAAATATTGACTAGGGCGAAATCGTAATACAAATTTATAATATGTGATGAGAGTGGTATCCTTACACACCTTCCTCTTTAAGTGTTTTGATGAGTTTTTATATTTTTTCGTTAAAAGACACAAAAGAAAATTAAAGATGTAAACTAATCTTTACAAAGAACAATATAAATTAGATTAGGAAAATGAATGTCATAAATTGTATACACGCTAATTATATAAAGCTAAAATGGAAATTAAAAATAATTATAGTAGATGACATAGAGATTATTTAAGTTCAAACGAGCAAAACTATCAAAACATTTAAGATCTAAAGTTTTTACTAATAATACTTATTTTGATTGAGGAGGTCGTTACTTGACGAAAATCGATATACATATTTTCAATGAAATAAAACTAAAGTATTTAGATTTTCACTATATTAACTAAACTATGACCGGTTTCACCACACTGTGGCTTCATCAGATAGATACAAACTAATGAACAGAGTTATTCCTTATATATTAGTCTTACTTCCTACTTAATATTAAAATATGTACAAGAGATATGTTGGAAAACCCATCGGAGTTGCTTACGTTATGAATTGAAAAGATTGAGTAAAGGAAAGGATTTAGATCTAATTGACTATTAGGTAACCTACCTGAATTCTTCTCTTTGTTGATCTCTAAAATTTCCAATAGATTGAGTTTTGTCTGTTATTTTCATTGTGTAAAATTTTGAAATTATCATTAAAATGATGGTTTTCTTCGAAAGTAAGTGATTAGAATAATGGGAATCTGATTTATGATAATTAAAACTACGTTTGTGCTCGGATAATCTAACTTTGAAATTTCTGATAGTTCTACCAATATAAATTTTATAACAATCCCCGCAAGACATTTTATAAACACCGGATTTATTACTTTTATCAATTTTAGATTTGCAGTTTTTGATATGTCGGCCTGAAGAAGTTATCAGAGGAATGATTTTAATTTTAGGTTAGGATTACCAATATAAGTTAAGCTGTTGTATTTTGTGTTAGAACTTTTGATACTTGGAAATACTTCCTGGATTGCTTATTGAAATTTTTGCGTGAAATCATGTTTCCAATCATAGTTGGACTGTAACCGTTATTGACTGCTATTTGTTTATTGTATTTAGTTCTTTTATGAAATTATTTTGTGACATTGGGATATCATGAGTCTATGTACCATACTATTGTAAGCAGCTAATTTATGTGGATAAGGATGTGTAGATGTACTGTGAATAGTAATATCAGTATGCGATGGCTTATGAAAAATAGCAAAATCATGTTTGGCGTTAATTTTAGTAATGATTAAATCCAGAAAGTTAATGGAGTTTTCTGTTTCTATCCTAACGTGAATTTAATATTATCGTGAATTTAATATTATCGTAAATTTTGTTAATGAATGTTTTGAATGACTCTAATTGTCTGATTGTGCCAGTGAAACAACAAATAAAACAGTCAGAAACTTAATCTATTGGAAATTTTGGAGATCAACAAAGAGAAGAATTCAGGTAGGTTAGTTAATAGTCAGTTAGATCTAAATCCTTCTCCTTTACTCAATCTTTTCAATTCATAAAGTAAGCAACTCCGATGGGTTTTCCACCATACCTCTTGTACCTATTGTATATATATAGTGAAAATCTGAATACTTTAGTTTTATTCATTGAAATTAAAGTTTTCAGAATTTTGTTGAAAATGTTCATCTTCTTTGCTCTTGAGTATAGTAGACTCTGGACTACAAACTACGAAACCCTGTTGTTCCTTTTTTGTAAGGATGTTGATCCAAACTGGTACAGCTTCTTGGAGAATTGGATTTCTACAAAACGGACCAGCAACGGAAGATCCCACTTCTGACACAAATTGTTATGTTGGAATTTTGTTTCGTAGTCGTAGTGGCTTATTCCATTAATTGTAATAACAAAACTCTTCATGATTTTTGACTTCGACTTTTTGATATAACAAAAATCGAATTGAATTACACATAGGGTTTAGATATTTAGAGATTTTGGATTTGAACTGAGAATCTTAATCGTAATCAGTGAGTCTGTATGAATGAAATAATGAATAAAAATTAGAATAGAATGAATAGAGAATGAAAATTGAATTGAATTGAATGCTCTGACCAAGAGGAAGAGCTTTTATGAAGAGAGAAATAGATACTTGTATATTTACGTGATATTATTCCAGAAAATATGATGAAATCATACGTAAAAGACCAAAAGATACTTCATAATAAAGGGCTAATGTGTCGCAGTAGCGATAATAAACTAATTAATATTCGTTCAAGCGTTAAAATAGTTCAGAAGGTTGAAACTAATGGTTTTAGTTTATCTAATTGGAATCATGAAATTTCGTATCCGGAACAAACAAAATCTTTTGTAATTCGTAGAATGGAAATATTAACTAGGGTGGAAATCCTTATATACATTTATAATATGTGATTATGGTGGTATCTTAACAATGGTATGAACTATCAGAACTTTTATTTCTTCTCAATGTCCGAAATATTAATCAAGAATAAACAGAAATCCAAGTTTTTGAATTGTATTTAATCATATGTTGTAACAGTCCGATTTCTCGAATTAATCATTTATATCTTTTGAACTCAGTTTTCATAATTCTTTTAATAATTTAATCTCATTTCATCAAGTTAAATATAAAACAGTTTGAAATTCGAATCAGGAATCTACAGGTAAGGATACCCAATGAAAATTATAGTTATATCCGTAAGGTGTCGCTGCTATTGATCTAAGTTGTTCGCCGGTTAATTGTGAAGTCAGTACTTGAAAGAAGATCATTTTCTCGTTTCTGTGGGAGAACGGAAAACAGTAACTCATTCTATGTTTTCTTTTCCACCTTATTGTTGTGAAGAAAATAATGTCGCTTTTTTATCAATTTTTTGAATATCAATAGTTTTTCATAGAACCGAGTCTATATAAGTTTGGAATTCATTAGATTCTTTCTTTTTTCCATTTAGAAATCTTCGGAATCATTTGTTATCTTATTGGAGCTGTGTTGTAGCGATTGAAGTGAAAAATTTGCTGCAATTGAAATTAAGTATTAATTGATTTTCTGGATAAATTCCAATCGTCTGGGGCGTTATAAGTAGGCGATTATTTTGCCAGATTTCCTCGACAACCAATTCAATTAGCGAGTGGAGAGATTTAGAATTTTCTTTTGTAAATTAAAAAAATGAGATAATAAACACAAGGTTTAACTTTAATCTACACTTTATTTGAAAAAATTCGACGACGTTTCGCTGACACAGCAGCTTTATCAAGAATGAAAAACAGAATGAAAGTATGGTATTATAAACAAATCGTAGAACAAGTTGGATGAATAACAGGAAATCCACCGAGCCATTGTACAGTTAGTATGAAAGGTAATAAAACTAATTAAACAAGTTAAGTAGGGGTGAATAATTCACATCTACCTGCTCATTCAAAAGCTTGTCCGAATGTTTGTATCTATTTATTTCTAATACTTCTAGGAGATCTAATTTTAAACTTTTGATTTTATATGTAATATGTCAAAGTTTTATTGAATGAATGGTTTTCTTTTATTAAGTGGTTTGAATAGTTTGAATCAGATTTATTTTTATCGAAGCTACGTTTATGTTCTTGTGCAAAACTCCTATAGGTCCTACCGATATAAATTTTATCACAAGAACCGCAATTGAGTTTAAAGATTCCTGATTTACTTGATTTTTCAACACGAGATTTATTATTTTTAATATGTTTACCTAAGTTATTAGAAGTTTTGAAAGTTATATTAAGATTTTGTTTGACGAGAAAGGATTTAATATTTGTACTTGCAGAACCGCAGAATCTTAAACTGTTGAATATTTTATAGTCTTTATGAATAGGATATACTTCATTTATTGCTTTCTGATACAGTTTTTACGAATGATTAGATGTATCATATCCGGATTATATGAATTATTAATGGCTATCTGTTTGATGATGTTTAACTCTTTATTATAATCTTCTACTGATAAAGGTGAATTGAGTAACCGATGTACCATACTGTTTAAAGCTGCAACTTTGTGTTGAATTGGATGTAATGAGTAGTTATGTATAATTGTATCAGTATGTGTTGGTTTACGAAAGACCGAAAAACATGATTATTATTTCGTTTAGTGATTTTCAAGTCCGTGAATTTAATGAAATTAATGGAAATTTGGAAATGCGTGGAAATGAGTGGATGTGTATGAATTTTCTATTCAATATTATTCATAAAAATCTCTGCTAAAAGTGGACTCAAGGGATTTCCCATGATCAAACCATTTTCACTACTGTAATAGATAATGTTGAAAGAAAAATAATTTTGTTCAATGCAAAAAAAAAAATTTGTAAATTAACCTAGATCGATATCTGCTATTCCAAGGATTTTTTTTTTTGTTCACCGTCAAGATATTTGAGTTTTCATCTTTATGCCAAACCTTGTTATCTTACGTCGGGGGTAACCACGTCTTTGGGGAAATAGTCTTGCCACCTAGGGCAGTCACGTGGAGAACGATATTCAGCCAAATAAGTAGCCTGTAAGCTGTAAAATACAGGAATACCAGGAAACTGATGTAAAACACCAAATCGAATCATCGTGGGAATTAATATCATTGCTAAAAGCTGAGTGTTTCTCTTAATCATCAAATTATTTATTTTTTCTATTTTTTTCATTGTTGACTGAGCTCTATTATCGAGTTTCGCTTAGTTGAAAAGCTCAGATTATTTTAAATTGAGAATTTGTTCTATGTATTTTGAATTCATCTCGTCTGAGACTCCTTTTATTGTTAGTGGTTAATCTTTTTAATTAAGTTATTTTTTGTATTATTTACCTTGATTAGAGTTAGTAAATCAATAATCAGATACTGTGATTTTGGATATTTATCTTGTAATAAAGCTAGTTGATTGAAGTGATGAGTATTATTCCTAAGGCTATATCTAGGACCTAGGTTCTAGACGAGGATCTCACACACTGAGATTAAGGGACTCTGATCTAGCTAGGCATAGGTATTAATAGGTAGTGCCAATTGTAATTTTCTTCAGCTAGTCTTTCTATAATTTAATCTCATTACACGTCATCAGTTAAGTTTCTTAGTTCCCGTAGAATTGAAATACTTCCCCAATTTTAGATAAAATTAGAAACAAAACCATTACAATGTGAAATGATTAACGGTCTGTAAGGAACGTATTTCTGAATTCTTATCACTTAAATATTTCCTCAAGTTATGATTTATTCTTATTCTTGTTTCTTTTTGTTCTTTCTCTTCAGCGCTACATTCTGTTCGCTGGTTTTCTTGGTTCATTTTTTACTGTTTCGCTTCTTTTGACTCGAATGCAGTTCGTTTATAATTAAATAAGTACAAATACTTATATGAAATAAACCGTTCAAGATTTTATCCATACTAATTTTTGATATGAATAATTTCTGTAGATGATATGAAATTATTTGATACATTAATTTAGGGATGCAGTTAACCAGAGTTCACTACAATTCAGTTAGATAATTGCAGCATTCTCATGAAATGAATGCCGTTGCACTCGAAAACGAACAACGTTCGATTTCTCATTCAATGAAGGTAGTGCTTGCTTCATGACGCATATGTACGATCTGATGTCACGTTTTGGTTTGTATAATTAGCGACACAATTTACATGATTCATTGCGGTCTAATGGAAAATGGAGCTTAATTTCAGCCTAGAAGAGATTTGCAATTCAAATTGCTTTTAATGTTTGATTAGTTTCAAAACAATTCTCTCTCTTTGTATCAATCCGATTAGTTGTTACGAGTCTTGATGGCTTTTTAAGTTGTTTTTTGTGCAGAAATTCAGATCGGATGTAGTTCGTTGGTGATGGACTCGACAGATTTCGTTTTTCTGCACATAATTAGACTCTTGTCATCTTATCCATGTACAATTATCATTTAATTAATGCTGAAAGTAATTGTAAGTCATTATAGCCTGGTAAACTTCTTTTTTTCTTTTTCTTCATGCACTGCGCCCATATGGGCAGCACTCAGGCCGTTTGGCCCATTGTGCTTGCCGTGTGTTGTTGAGTTGTTATTTGTCTTGCAAAAACTTCTTGATGAAGCTTGCAAGACTGTTGTAGGGGACCTCCTGGATCATCCGGGCGCTGGGTGTTTCAGTGACCAAGGTGTTCAATCTGGTTTCCTTATGGGCAGGACATTCGAAGATTATGTGTTGCGTTGTTTCGTCATTTTCTAGGCAACCAGGACATTGTGTGGTTTCCGATAGTTTCATGACGTGTAGATGTTTGTTGAGTTGGTGTCCCATCAATAGGCCCACTACCATCCCAACAGGGACAGTAGTTCATGTACCCTCTTCTTTGATTGCGGCCCTTTTATGAGTCCTTTTGACTGTCTCAGTTCCAGTCCTACCTAGTGATTTTGGGCCTCAGTGGTGGTCCAGTTTTGAGAGAAAGAGAGCACATGGGTCCATGGGATGGTCAGAATTGGTTCTGGTCCCATCGGCCTGACACCTGTTGCTTTTTTAGCGAGGCTGTCTGCTATCTCGTTTTCTCCGATGCCCTGATGGGTTGGGCACCAAGTCAGGGTGAATCCGTTTATAGCACTGCGATGTCAAAGTTCTATTCTGCATTCGTCAATGCAGAACTTGGATGTAACCTTCGTATCTTTAAGATATCTAAGGGCGTTTTGGCTATCAGAGCATATGTAGATGTATGCGTCTCTATAGTTCCTATGTAGGTTTTCCTGTAAGCACAGGAGAATAGCAAATATTTCTGCGTATGTTACGGTGACGTTGTCTCCTAGCGCAATCATAATGTTTTCCCTAGGGCCGTGAGTAAGGCGTGGGGTGTGGTCCAAATTTCTTTTGGTGGAAAAACCACTTTGTAGGGTTCGTCAAAGTAGTAGGTGGCTCTTGTTTGATCTCCCCTTGTGAGAACGTCAGGTCGGAGTTCTCTGATTTTGTTCAGGGATGCGGAGTGTCCAGAGATTGAATTACTGTCCCTTCACATACCTCCTTCTCATAGTCTCAAAGAGGCCCTCATGGCCACCTCTTCCACCACTATCTGTAGTAGAGAGATGCCCAGAAGACTCCATGGAGGCCGTGGGTAAGGATCTCAAAGCTTCCGTGACTACCAGACATGCTTGCCTTTGGATCGTGTTGATTTTGTTCCGTATTATCCCTTTTTCCAGTGCAGGCCACCATACGATGGCGGCATAGGTCAGCAGATGTATAGCCAGTAAATTATCTGGGGCCTAATAGTATTTTTTTGTTTTGGGCTCTTTGCGCCTGTCTTTCGATATTTCAATTTAGTTTGGCATAATGCATCACACCTAGATTTTCCATTTGTTTTACTAGAGTTAGTTACTCATTGAAAAGAATGGGTGCCTTAAAGTTATTTACTTAATCAGAAAAACTAAAGCATTAATTTGTCACTAATTTTAATTCAACCTAAGATTCGTTATATTTGGAGGATGATAAGCCATAATTGCGTTAGATGGTACATGGTGGAGGAATATAGTAGTTCCATATCCATTTTGCAGATGTCCCAAAACTCTTTCAATTATGTTAAAAGTACCTTTTTAGTTTTAGTTAGTTCACAGTTCTTCACTCTATATTGTGTAATGTTAGTAATACTTTTAGGTGCGCAACTAAGTTCTCGCTGTCTGTCAATAGAAGCCTCCAGCAGTAGGGGAAATCGGGGGAATTACATGCTCTTAAGGGAAAAGATTCGGTTAAATTTATCTGAGCGTAGAAAAATCTTAAAAATTCTTTCAAGTAAGGATACTGCTACCGGGATGGGTTCACACACACGATGGGAACACTGATGGTTAACACAAACACTTTTTATGAACGTAAATTTAAAATGAAATAAAACACGTGGTTCGTTGGTAAACAACGGCGGTTTGGCAATATGGCGTGGGTACGGAAAGCCGGTTCGTGGCAACGCGTGCTGCAGCCGGTGTTCTGAGACAAAGTGTCTTCGTAGAGGTCGTCGAAGAGAAAGTGAGAGATTCTCCGAAATGCACGGATATTTAAACCCTCGGTTCAGGTAGGCCCAGAGTACGTTCTGTGCCTCGCCTGGTCGATGGGCCTACTTGGCGGTTTGTGATTAAGAAAACGTGGTTAACACGGTAACACGCTTATTCAGAGGGGCCTAGAGCGATCTATGGTGAGATACCGTAGTAGGAAATGGTAACACGGCCCCCCTCTGAAGAACGCGTTTAGGCGAATCCATATTGCCATACCGGGTAATCAAACCATGTTGTATCTTTATTAAGGAAATGTGCATACGTGCACATCATACCATCAAAAAAAAAGTTTTATCAAGTTATCCTACTTAAATCTAATACGTCCCTGTGTGCAGTGCGCCTGTGGCCGTCTTACTATCTTACGCGCCATTTGGCATCAACGCGATGATGACAAGGGAAACCACAGAAAACCTTGTCTCACGTAAGCCAGTCTTATGGTCTAGCTACTTACATTACATAATATCAATACATAAGAGCGTGGTGCAAAGCTCTATTTAAAATATTTAAATCTAAGATATATGTGCAATAACATATCTGAGGGGGGGTCGCCCGGCTCGTGGCAACGCGTGCTGCAGCCGGTGTTCTGAGACAAAGTGTCTTCGTAGAGGTCGTCGAAGAGAAAGTGAGAGAGTCTCCGAAATGCACGGATATTTAAACCCTCGGTTCAGGTAGGCCCAGAGTACGTTCTGTGCCTCGCCTGGTCGATAGGCCTACTTGGCGGTCTGTGATTAAGAAAGCGTGGTTAACACGGTAACACGCTTATTCGGAGGGGCATAGAGCGATCTATGGTTAGATACCGTAGTAGGAAATGGTAACAATACATATTCCGTTCATTTGCTGCACTACTAGAGCAAAAATTACAGCTAACGACATAAAAAATACGAAACATAATTCATGAGTACCCGATTATGCGCGGGCAATGGGATAATTCTGCGCAACTGAGAAAATTTTGAAACAACCACAAAATATAAATCTCTATTAAGAGAAACGAAAAATTCAAATTTTCTAAGAGGGGCAACTGAAAAAGGAATGATGCTTGAAATAATGTTTTTAACGTTTAGTCATTTTCCACTTTTTTTCGTCCTAATTTCAGACACAAATCACACGTGTAGTTGACTGCTGATTTCCAACCACTACATTCCGCGTGAGACCAAGATGAACAGATAACACAGCGATACCAAATTTCCTTGTCACGTCCCTACTCACCACAAACGATGCAAACATCTAAATCATGGGATGGATCGGTATTAATATCATCGTGTTCATCATCATCACATAATTGATTTTCATCGCAACTTTCAGTTGAAGTTTTCTCACACGTGGTTTTTAGTTAAGAGTGTTTTTTTTCTGGTACAATTGGTTTTTCTACTCTTTCAGCCCTTTTCTTTCAATTCTTTTCTTTTTTCATTTCTTCAGCTTCTTTCTCCAGATTTCTTTTCACCCGTTTTTTTCTCTAATACCGATTTCAGAGTAGATGTAAATATCTCACAATGTTGCTTTGCACGTGATTTGTTAGTTCGATTTGTTTTCAATATTGGAACTGGTACTAGAGTTTCTATGAGCACATCTAATCCTTGATTTGTTTCTGATGATCCAGATATCAAATAAATTGGAGTTCCAATATTGACTTTGATCGCTGTAGAATCAGAAGGTTCATTTGGACCAAAGTCGTCTTCAGAAAATTTGTTCGGTTCAAAGGGCCATATTCCGGCAGTACGTAAGCCAGATCCGCCTTTATTCATTGTTTTAACTTTCACATATGCTTCATAAAAAATAGCAGCAAGTTCATAATGAGTAATTTTTTCATGGCCATGAGTTCTGAAGTCACATTCTCGGTTTAAAGCATTTTTAAATGGCCCGAAAAAGGTTAAGTCGAGTGGTTGCAACCTGTTGGATGTATGGAGAGGTAGGGATGACAATGCCATGGCTTCTGCAAAAGTTATGTATATCTAAGGAAAGATGGCTCCCATGATTATCAAGATAAGGAGCACGGAGTTATCCGCAACCAAAGAAGAGTGTATATGAACTATTGCCTCTCGATTGAAAGTCTATTGGAATGGTAGTTGACCTATTGACGGAACATCAACTCAACAAACACCTACACGTCAAGGGACTATCGAAAACAACACGGTGCCGTGGTTGCATAGAAAATGACAAAACAACGGAACACATACTCTTCGAATGTCTCGCTATTAAGGTGACCAGACTGAACACCTTGGGCACTGAAACACTCAGCGCCCGGAGGATCCAGGAGGTCAGCTGCAACAGTCACTGATGGTTAACACAAACAAGTTTTATGAACGTAAATTTAAAATGAAATAAAACACGTGGTTCGTTGGTAAAACAACGGCGGCAATATGGCGTGGGTAAAGCCGGTTCGTGGCAACGCGTGCTGCAGCCGGTGTTCTGAGACAAAAGTGTCTTCGTAGAGGTCGTCGAAGAAAATGGAGATTCTCCGAAATGCACGGATATTTAAACCCTCGGTTCAGGTAGGTCCCAGTACGTTCTGTGCCTCGCCTGGTTACGTCCTTTTCTTTCTGGAATTGGAAATGATTCTAAGCACTTCTTGGCCAACATTCAGAATATATATATATATATATATATATATATATATATATATATATATATATATATATATATATATATATATATAATTACGTTATGCTTTACTAAGAAGAGAGTAAAGATAAGCACTCCGGTAGCTGACCCCATAGCCGTCTTCCAGGAATCGACTATCTTCTCAGGTGTCTATGTTCAACACTTGTAGAACCATTTGAATTCATTATAAGGTTAGATTTGATACTGTTCAGTCCTTTATCGTATTGTACGTTGTGACTTAAAATAAAATAGTTTTTAAAAACAGTTTTCGAATCTTTTTGTTTATAACTGGCGCTGCGAACAGGATATCGCGACTGGACCCCCGAAAATCGATTTCGAAGGTTCCATTAGTGAATACGGACTTTAAAATTCTTTCATCTACCGAAAAAAGACAAAGTGCCGTGTTCGGAGAACTCCAGGTGACTCTCAAGTCTTTGTGCGATATTCCAACCAACCACAGAGGATAACATCGAGGGAACACT
Source organism: Cryptolaemus montrouzieri (assembly GCA_013387265.2). Lineage (NCBI taxonomy): Eukaryota > Metazoa > Arthropoda > Insecta > Coleoptera > Coccinellidae > Cryptolaemus > Cryptolaemus montrouzieri. The sequence continues at coordinate 138,962,377 of JABFTP020000185.1, read as the reverse complement.
CACTTTAGGATGCAAATCTTGGTGCTGTAAGTCCTTTTCTGTTCCTCTCCTAATTTTAAGTAATTTCTTGTTTCATACCTATCAGAATTATTTTCACTTATGTCCAATTTTGATCTTAAAGATTCAAACGAAATCGAATTAATTGCTGCAGACTTAGAAACTCTCAATCTAGGAACCACACAGGTTCGAACAAATAATTCCCTGATTTAAAAATAAAATCACATCCCTTGAGGAAAGCTAGATTTTCGCTTATTAATTACGAACGTATACAGGAAGAGACTCTGCCAGAAATGAGTCTTAATCAAAGTCAGACAAACTCAACACCTATTCCTTCAGGAACTACATCAAACCTCGAACCACTTTCTAGAAATGATATTCAACTTCTTTACAATCCATCCCTGAATATTTTCCTGGCGAGAACCTTTCAATTTTTGTAAATGAAGTCGATAACTTATGTAAGCACCTAGAGGGTAGGTTAAATGCAGATTTAGTTTATGTGGTAAATTTTTCCATAAGATCTAAAATCAAAGGCGAAGCAAGAGACTTTTCTTTCCAAAACGCTACAAATTGGCCTTCGATAAGGCGTGTTCTTTTACAAAATACGGTGATCAGAGAAGTGAAGATCTTTAGTTTCATCACTTACTCATTGTGTTCAAAAAGAAACGAAACATACATGCAATATTATAGTAGAATTCTCAAAAGTTACAGTGACTTAATACAATATCTTACGCTAAATATAGCAGATCCTGTATTTTTGAATACAAAAGCGAGATATGGAGAGATTGGTTCTTAAAATCTTTCAAATTGGTCTTTGGAACCACATAGAAGCAATGAATGAGTAATTTCAATCTAAATTCTATCGAAGATTGTATAAATAAATGTCAGTTTTATGATAATAGAACACAAGAGTGGTAGTTCAGTGAGTTTATTAGAAGAACTCAAGAACCAGATAGGAAACCTCAACAAAATTTTCTGTTATCCAGATCTATGATCAATACGAATCGCCAACCTCGAAATCAAAATTCTCTTTCATTTACAAATCAACAATCCCCTAGATTTGTACAACAATCACAAAATTCTTTTTCTTCCGCAAATCAACAACCTTCTAGCTTCGTACAACAATCACAGAAAATAAATCTAGAAAATTTCACTAATAAACCTTATTCTCACAATAACCAGGGTTTTCCAAATTCCATAAATAAGCCTCTTCCTTCATGGAAGGTACCACTTACTAACAAGAAAGTATTTGGAACAAATCCAGGTTCCAGTTTACAAAAACGAAATACCAACCAACCCCAATGTCGACATCAACCATAGTACGACAACAACATCCACATCAAAGAACTTTTGAATTTGAAGAACTCTATAATGTCGAAACTCAAAACGATGACTTCAATGAACACTTTGAAAATCTTTATGACGAAAACCTTTATGACGAAAACTGTTTTTGAAAACTATTTTATTTTAAGTCACAACGTACAATACGATAAAGGACTGAACAGTATCAAATCTAATCTTATAATGAATTCAAATGGTTCTACAAGTGTTGAACATAGACACCTGAGAAGATAGTCGATTCCTGGAAGACGGCTATGGGGTCAGCTACCGGGAGTGCTTATCTTTACTCTCTTCTTAGTAAAGCATAACGTAATTATATATATATATATATATATATATATATATATATATATATATATATATATATATATATATATATATATATATATATATATATATATATATATATATAATTATATTACATTTATATGAACAAATAAATAAAATATGAAATGAGATTCTGAGCAGTATAAACTAAAGAGAAAACCTATGACTCTACCTCATTATTATTTTCGGAAAGAAACCTACGAAGAATATTACAAGATTTAATGACTGTTATCTTTGTAACTGTTCAAACGAATTTTTCTTCAGACCCAAAATGTCAATACTTTTGTGAAGATTTCTAGGAATAACACCTGTTGAGGAAATAATAATCGGTAGAATAAATATTTTCTTCATTTTCCACATTTTTTAATCTCGTCGCCAAGCATCATATATTTAGAAATTTTTTCATTGTATTTATTTTGTATATTATGTGTCAGGTATCGCAATATCAATTATATATGTTATTTGATTTTGTTTATCATTAAGAATGATATCTGGTCTATTGTGTTTTACAGCTCTGTTGCAGAATATATATATATATATATATATATATATATATATATATATATATATATATATATATATATATATATATATATATATATATATATATATATATATATATATATATATATATAGGGGTTTTACCCCAACGAGTTGCCCATATATCTGTTCATGCAATCAAACTGATTTCATGAAAAATATAAATCCACCACCCGGTAATTAATACCATTGCCAGGCAATGATTATAATCAAAACATATCGTGGAGTAATTATATATTAGGATAACGTTAAATGTTATGAGAATATATCAATCTACCAGAATATATACATACTATAGCATCATCAGACAATGATATCAATGTACCAACGAGTAGTGTCAGAGGCTTTCTCCCGAAAAATCCAGTGTACGGACCTTAGTCAAGTAACACTGAATATTACTCATTAATAGTTTCCTTTGTGTGAAGTGGTGAACGATCGAAGAGAATACTGCTCTGAATATAAATATGACAAAATTGTCAGTTAATTATATTACATTTATATAAACAAATAAATAAAATATGAAATGAGATTCTGAGCAGTATAAACTAAAGAGAAAACCTATGACTCTACCTCATTATTATTTTCGGAAAGAAACCTACGAAGAATATTACAAGATTTGATGACTGTTATCTTTTGTAACTGTTCAAACAAATTTTTCTTCAGACCCAAAATCTCAATACTTTTGTGAAGATTTCTAGGAATAACTCCTGTTGTAGAAATAGTAATCGGTAGAATAAATATTTTCTTCATTTTCCACATTTTTTAATCTCGTCGCCAAGCATCATATATTTAGAAATTTTTTCATTGTATTTATTTTGTATATTATGTGTGTCGGGTATAGCAATATCAATTATATATGTTATTTGATTCTGTTTATCTTTAAGAACGATATCTGGTCTATTGTGTTTTACAGCTCTGTTGCACAGAATTGTTTTATCAAAATAAAGTTTATATTTGTCATTTTCACAAATAATCTCAGGTTCATATTTTTGAAATTTTTTTCTTTTGGGAATTAGGTCATGTTTAATTCCTAGATTGAAGTGAATAATATTAGCGACGGCATTATGTCTTTCTAAATAATTTGTTGAAGCAAGGACTGAGCAAGATGATAATATATGAAAACTGTTTCTGAAGAACAGAAACATCTACGACAAGAATCATCTATATTTTGTTTGATGATATGTTTTCTATAATTCCTTGTGAAAACAACCTGATCCTGGATCGCAATTGCCAAGCCTTCTGTTTCAGCAAACAATTCTCCAGATACTAACCATTTATTCGAGGCAATTTCATCAATATAATCATTTTTCAATTCTTTAGGTGCTTTCCGTGTGATTCCTTCTGCATCCAACTTTCTCTTTAGAATTATCATCAAATATATCAAAATCTACCTTTTGCATTGTCAAGTTCAGAGGTGTAAGATTATAATCTGAAGCAAAAACAATATCATGTAATTTAGACGTTCTCTGTTTATCATGAAAATGGGAACGTAGATGAAAAATCTGTTTACTATGAAGATTATTCAAATCAATTAATCCACGACCTCCAAGATGTCTAGGTAGTGTAACTCTCTGAACAGCTGACTTTGGGTGGTGCTTATGATATTTACAGAGCATTTTCCTCGTTTGACATTGTAATTCATTTAGATCAGTTTTAGACCATTTAATAATTCCAAAAGAAGATGTAAGAATAGGAACAGCATAGGGAATGGAGGTTTTACTATATATATATATATATATATATATATATATATATATATATATATATATATATATATATATATATATATATATATATATATATATATATATATATATATATATTGTCCAAGGATTACGAATGTTCCTTCATCAGAACAACAATTTAGTAAACACGTTCAGAATATCATTGAATCTTATTAATTACGGATTCTTTTGTTTGTTTGAGTTTATTCTATACAAAAGTTTGGGTCTTTCATTTATCGATTGATGCAGTACTAAGTCTGCCGGGTCAGCTAGTTCAAGAATAAAATAGAACATATTTCACATTCAAACAAATTTCAAACTCATTTTTAAATTTTCTAGAGAAGTTTCCTTCTTACCAATATCGCCACAATAATTTTCACTTCAGAAAAAATATATTGTCAATAAATCATTTCATTCATATATCCTTTTCATAATATTAAGAAGCTATTGAATCGTCACCATTTGCATGACTGAATTTGCCAAATATCGAATAGATTACATGAATGACGTTCGATGCTTAAGCGCTGTTTATATTCAATATCTATTCTTCCAGTTGGGATCCTTGATATATTCGATCAGTATACCCTAGACTCCACCAATTTGCCTTCGCGACAGCAATGTTGATCGGCACTCAGAATATTTTACTTGTAGAGGAAATTGACAATCTGGTGATAGAATATTTTTCAGGTAACTCAGATAGATGGGACTTTCTTCGTGTATAAGACTCATTCACTTTCAACATCACCGACAATAAGTTAATACACAAATTTATCAATTGAGCGATAGCGTGTGCAACATGATTATTTATTTCCTTTACTACTCGCATTGTAATTCCATTACCCCGATACGAAGATCTTTCTTTTACAGTACAGTATAAAATCTCAATTCGCGGGGTATATATTCCGTTCAGCAGTGGAATCAGCAGTTTGCCTCTTAAATATAAGACTTCTTTCCATAGACGGAATAATTTTCATAAAGAAATCACAAACCTCATTTGCCATTCCTAAACCTTCATTAACATTTTTCGAATTAAATGTCTCGTTTCTAGTGCTTGCTAAAGCCTCGTCTACAATAGGCGGTGAAATTAACATGTCTTCCAAGTCGGCTTCAGCGAAATCCTTATCTTGCGATTGAAGCAACTCCTGCTATTCGATCCCATCTCGTCCTATTCCATTCTCGATTTCGGTAATGTTTGAAGTTAATGTTGAATTTGCACAGATTATTCGTCATTTTCCGCAGTCAAAACAGGCCATAGATTTTCTCAGAATGATTTCAATATGTATAGGTTCAGTTCTTTTGCTGATTCTTCTATGTTAAAGATAAATTTTGCTACGTCAAATTTCTTCCAGCATTCCAAAACATTTATATCAGGATCACATTCCATATTATCCAATTTGATTTTGAAGGTTACTTATGAAATAGAGCTTAAAGTCCTGGATTATTCCTCGGTCCATATGTTGAAGCAAATACGTCGTGTGGGATGGTGAAAATGTCCCTTTAATATTTAGATGCATGGTTTCAAGATCGCGAGGATAACTTGGAGATTTGTCCAAAACAAGAACAGCTTTAAAGTCTGAGCTATTCTTCTAAAATAAGTTTCCACTTCTGAAACGAAATAATTCCGGAACCAACAACAAAATATAGCGCTTGTAACTCACGTCAGAACACTGGCAGGTTGTTCTTGTTTTGATTTTTTAAGGCACGAAGATTCAACGATCTGTAAAGCATCAGTGGTTCAATGACAAAATTTCCTGATACATTAGAAAATAGTAGTGTAACTCTAACCTTTGCTGCCTTAAATCCCGGCACAGACTTTTTGATTTTAGAAATGAATGCTTTGTTTAGTATTCTCTCAGAAAACAGTGCACTTAAGGATTTGAACAACAAACATATTTCAATTATTAAAAACTTAGTAAAATATTGAGATTACGTTCTTTTCGAATGTACAAAGTAATGAAGTCATTATCAAAATTGTTTTCAATACGCATCAAGTTTCTTCTGATTTTTTGTCCCTGGTGACGAGGAGAGGAACACCGTTATTATTGATTATCATCATGTTCCTCATCTTCGAGCTCATCTTCTTCTGGTATCAATTAAGTTGGATCGAAGTCAGGATCACCCAAAAATTTCGTTATACTATGAAGCACAAGACAAGTCACTATTACTTTTGGTACATTTTCCAATTTCATACAACAAATGTATTGTAAAATAGAAAACCTGGGTTTCAATTGGCCAAAACATCGTTCAATTATTACGCTCTCTTTTTAGAAGCTCATTATATTTTGACTCAGCTCCTGCAGTATACATATATTCTTTTGAAAAAGAGAGGATTTACAAAATTTCGAATAATTTTTTTTCCATAAATGCTTATATCTATAATTTTGGTGTGTGTCAGAAAAACACAAGTGTAAGCTCAGGAAAATGTAACAGGGCAACCATACTATCTTGCGTATGATTCAATAAACGAGTGAAAAGACCTGAGGAAAAAACTCCTGCAGTAGGGCTTCTGAATGGACTCATCAGGCATGGCTCTATCATCCCCAAGTAGCAACATGGTGCCCACTTCTTAATTGTAAGCATATTTGAGATTTTCTCCATATTCTTTAGTCGTGCACTTATCCAGGCCAGCTGACTTCAACACTCGTTAACATTTCTTTCTCTTCACATGTAGCTAGCACATTCATTGTTGGTTTTCCTTTTCGATTAATGTATTCATTCTCATGAAGATTCGATTTCAGAATCCTTATGTGGGTACAATCGACGATGCTAAAAGCTATTGGAAATTGGTATTTGCTTTGCCCTAAGTTTTTCACTTGCATTATTTCATTGTTGATAGCAGGAAATTTAATCCATTCATTTTCATTTTTATATGTTTTGTCAATTGTGTCACGAGATACCGTAGCTCGACTGGTTCCAAGTTCGTGGCCTATAACTTTCTGATATCCTGGATCAGTGAGGTAACGTAAACATATCTTCATTATGTAGACATATGACAACGTACTACCTTGAGTTTCTTCACTAATTCCTTAGAAACTGTAGGAAAACCACTGTACATTTTCCGCTTCAAAATCGTAGGTAAACAAAATCTGCCATTCTGCTGAGAATCGTACTGAACAACTTCTCACTTATGAGTTGAGTCAGATACTAACCAAACTCAGCTTTCTCAAAAATTTATTTTCGCTGGAAGAAAGTGTCGCTATTATGAATACTCATTTACTCCTCTACGAGTATGAGAACTTGCTTGTACTCTTTTGGAAGTAAAAGGATCCGCTTGAAATTATTATGATACAATGAAAAATATATCCTTTTCATTTTGCCAGTATAAGCATATTTTTTTATGAGTGTTGCACCTTAAATTTATTGAATCAGCCATCCGATGTTTGAAATCCTCCACTACCACTACTACTACCAGGTTCTTTAAAATGTGCTTAAAGAAGCTTTGCCCTCTCATGGATGATTGGACCATCAGGGGCACTCATTTTTGGTTGTGTACTTCCATCAATAATGAAAACTCCACTTCCGTGTTTTATATTGATGGATCACGAACAATTTACGGTGACAGTTAAGTTGAAGCTGCGGGCGACCTCATTTAATCTTCGGATATTTTTATCGATCGTAGGGTTGACTCGTTAACAGTGTATGGGCCTGATATGGATGCAAACGACTGTCCAAGGCAGAAACGACGAAGCATTTCAATTTTCACTTTAAGCGGTAACACTTTTTTTCGTATCGTAACTCGTTTTTCAATAATTATTGGTAATATTATTATTTAGGAAGACAACGGTAGAGACATATTACTCGATCACATATTTTGTAAAGAATTGTAACGTGCTAAAATCACGTCACAGCTATTTTAATTTAAAACACCTAATGGACCACAGGAGTGTGACGTAAAGACGGCTATTTTGTTGAAGCAGGTCAGTGTCCACTTTCCAAACAAAGTTAGAAGCAGTGTTAATTTCCATAAGGACAATTTCAAATCGTGATTATTTTTTATCCAGGAAGTTCCTGAACATGTGAGTACATTTTATGATTGAATTATGTGATAAATTAAAGAATTTCACTAATAGCTAATTCTTATGCTCGTAAGAATATGTATTTAGACCTAGTTATTGAACTAGTGAGGTTAGGATCTGTAGATGATTATATACGTTTTACATATTTGGTGTTTTTGAAACTATTTCAGAAGAATTTTCGAAGGCATCTAAACATGTTCTCGATTTATCCTCAATTTTGGAGTTCTTTAAAGACGATGCCAAGCTTGTAGCTCGAGGAGAAAATGCTGTAGAGTCCGGTCATTTGAAAGACATGGTATTTGATGGAGAACTTCTCATCATTTGCGGCAATGTTCATGCTAGCATGCGGGATCGTTTATATAAAGTAGAGGTATGAGACCAAAGTAGCGAATGTGTTCTGTAGCATACTAAAAAAATTCATTTTCTAGATAAAACTTGACACAGACAAGTGTATCGAAGAAGCCAGTTGTACATGCCCAAGAGGTCAGTTGGTGTGTCATCACATGGCAGCATTGTCGATTTTGGTTATCACAATATATCTGTAACAGATATAACCATATTCGAATCTAGAATGAAAAATAAATTAAAACAATTATTGCAACTCCAAAATACTAACCTCACAAATTCAATAAATAGGGCAAATTACATATTTTTAGGACATAATGAGTTTACTCTTCGTCAAATTCTTTAATTTATCACATAATTCAATCATAAAATGTACTCACATGTTCAGGAACTTCCTGGATAAAAAATAATCACGATTTGAAATTGTCCTCATGGAAATTAACACTGCTTCTAACTTTGTTTGGAAAGTAGACACTGACCTTTACCAACAAAATGGCCGTCGTTACGTCGTTACTCCTGTGGTCCATTCCAATCAACCCCTATCTATGCCCAACAGTTACGCTACTGGCTATCACTTGTCATCATCGAATCACATTTCGACAGTAAAACTTAAGAGGAGTCGAATGCGCAAAATCAGCGGTCACATGTTATATTCTACCGGCTTCAGAACTTTTACTTTTCGCTTTCATTCTTTCTGCTGCCGACTTTCAAACTAATGAGTTCAAGTTGAAAATAATTTTTTATTGTATTTGTAATAATTAAATTCTATAAAAGTTCTCTAGTGAAAATTAGAGCTATAACTAATCCTTGATTATTTTGTAGTGACATATGTCAAAAATATAGGGTAAGTTGAAAGTTCGTTTGGCAAAATGCTGCACTTAACCTTGAAAGTCTGATTTTTAATTTTTCATCACAGCATTTCTCCTATTAACTGCTCAAATGCCTTATAGCAGCTATTAGAAATTCAAATTCTGCCCTACAGAATTTTTTTTGTGTAGCTTATCTTTTAATTCTATGACCTATCCCAACAGCTATCATCAGTTTACTTTTTAGAATCTCTGTAACTTTTCCTGTTTATTCTTGTCTTCAAATAATGTTAGACTCACACAATTTTGTAACTTCAAATTCACTGGTGAAGCTTGCTATTTCGTTAGAGCGTATAATATCTTGGTGATATACGTCTAACTTGTGTAAAATTCAGTCTCAGGTAGAGCCCAGAGGTCGAAATATAATTTCTTTCTGAAGCCCTAAAATGTTGATAAATCCTAGCTGAGGAGCTCTGAAGAAGAAATGAAGGTTTTCACTCCATACGCAGCACTTAAAATACAAGAGACTTTTGGAACTTGAACTCACATAGACGACCTCTACCTCATCTATTTCTTCAAGATCAACAATCTCTGGCTCGTCTGTTTCTTCAGAAACAATGACTTGTTGACTATCACCAAGATAAGTAAAATTAATTGTTTGTAAAAATTAGATTGTAACTTTATAAGCTCTTACTGATAATTGTTATGTTCAATTTAATATCTAAGTAGAACAAATTTGACTTTTTCCTCCAAGAACGCAGGGACCAATTTTATTGAATAAGAGTCTCAATGCTCATTTTTCTTTGTGCTTACCCAGTGGGGTAGTCACGTTTCAGAATGGAAAAATGAAAACATAAAAAACAAAAAGCGGCTTCTACGTCTTGTAAGTGGCATTTAACAATATATTCGATGCATTGAATAATTAGGTCACTTTACTTAAACACTTTGTTTACATTTTCAAAAACACCGTCACGGCGAGGGCTGCTTATGTCGAAGGAAGAACCTAACCAATGCAGTGGCGATATCATTCAAAAACATACTTTAGGCGTTGTAGTAATAAGGTCTATTTCACTTTTTCAATAGTCTATTTGAAGACTCGTTCACAAAGGATACCGAATCCCATTTATTAATCTCTTGAATATATTACATTCATATATATCTATTAATCATCTTTGTACCTTGGTATTCAGCACTTCAAAATGACCGGTTGTGTATTAAAAGAAAAAGGTTGGGAAACTGATGAAGGTGATAATTTCCTACATATTTTGAAATGGATTTCCACAAAATAAATATACTGTCTATATCATTAACTACGAAAGTTAATACAAATCCTAATTAGATAAAGAATTAGAAAAATTCCTGAATTCTTCTCATTTAATATGATACTGTAGAACATTTTTCTCGGTCGCTGTAATTTAATACTTCTTCTTTCCTGTAGCCTCAATTTCTTCTCCATTAGTGTGACATTTCTTTCGTTCTCACCCTTATTCTCCGAATAAACTCTAAATTGGGTTGTTTATATGCGAGATAATAATATAATACACATTTGAAACCTGAGAATGCCTATAAGAGTGTCGCCTTTTCCTCGAGTATGTAATTTGCAGGCCACTGTTATTGACCTCTGGAGTGCCATATCTTCAATTCTGAGTTATTTTCGACATCTCGTCTACGCAACTTAAGTTTGTATAAACACGATATCAATCTTCTATGGAAGTAATTTTGAATACAATAATCCAATAAGATAGGTTTTAGGAACTTGATAACCGGCTTTATCGAGTAGAAATTTTTAATTTTTTAATAAAAGGAAACTGAATTCTATTTAACATTTCTATATTCTATATTCTTAATGAATATAAGAATTTCCCCAGAAGTATTAGCAGATAAAGAAAAGAGCTGATCGAATAGAATAAAATATTCTTAGCTTCTGTTCTGAAACTCTGTTTTTTTATGTGGGCTTCCCTGGAATAGGCGAAACTGGGCGACTGGGAAAAATTGAGGTGTCTGTTTACTCGCGTCTTGAAGAAGGCCAAATTGTAGGATGTTGGAAAGATGTTAGACGGAAGCCAGTTCCACAGCTCACCGGCCCTGTAAACGAAGGAATTTTTATAGAGAGAGGTTCGAGGTGTAGTTAAATGTACTGCCATAAGATGAGAGTATGCGGCAAAACATGAGTTTTCCTGGAACATGGTCTTTCAGCTCATTGGAGCATCTTCCGTGAAAGTATCTGTAGAACAGAGAAAGGTCATCAACTTGTTTTCTGTGAGCCACCGGTTGGAGATCGCGGGTTATCTCCGGGTGGTCAATGAGGCGCACAGCCTATTTTTGCACACTATTCAACATCCGTAACGATGTTTGGGTGCAGATCCCCATACATGGGAACCATATTCCAAAGTAGGTCGAATCTGCGCCTTATATAGAAGCAACAGCTGAGATGACGTGAAGTAATACTTGGCTCTGAAAAGAAATTTAAGTTTAGTTGATGTCGACTGAGCTATTACTGATACATGTTCATGCCAGCAAAACCCGGAGTCGGCCGTTATTCCGGGAAGGTGCATCGAATCTTCGGATGCAATTTGTTGGCCTTGCATCTTTAAAGGAGGTTCTCCAGCGGGGACCTTTCTAAAAAACGTAGTTGCTTGCGTCTTGCTCGCGTTAAAGCTCACCAGGTTCAACTGTCTCCACTCAGATATCCTCTGTAAGTCATAGTTTAAGTTATTAACTTGTTGTTATCGTCCGCAGACTACTGAAAGACGAAACCAGGGTACAATCGTATGCAAAACCCAAGATCCTCTTATCTGTAGATGATAAAAGATCGTTTATCTGCAACAGAAACAAGATATGTGAAAGAATAGATCCCTGAGGTACTCCTGCTTGCAACTGGAAACAATCAGATGTCATACCATCGACCACAACTTGTATGGATCTTTTTGAAAGAAAGCTACTTATACAATCCCGTTATTGTTTCAGGAAGCCCATATGCAGCAAGTTTATTCAACAAGAAGGCTGCATGCCAAACCCTATCGAAGGCTTTAGAGATGTGTAGAGCTATTGCTTTAGATTCTTCATGCTTTTCCATCGTTGATACATAAACATGAGTGACGTAGGCGAGCAGATCTCGTGCCAATCTTTGCCTGCGGAAACCATAATTTCCTGCAGCTCAAGAAAAAATAATGAGTTCATCATTTATGACTCTCTCCATCCACTTTTGACATAATGGGGAGAAGCTATTTTCCAGCTGCTCGGAAAAGTCCGGCTTTCATAGGAAATCTAAAACAGACGGTTAAGAATAGGTGCCAGCTCGGGAGCACACTTTCTCAGGAGTATTAGCGATATTTCGTCTAGACCAACTGCCTTCTTGCAGTTCAGCTGCTCGAGAGCTCGTCTCACAGTCCGGACTCTGAACTTGATTTCTGCCATGGAAGAATTTGTAGGTGGAATGTTCGGTAGTATTTCGTTAGATGAATCTAGCACAGAATTCTTTGAGAACAAGAGATCAAAGAGATCAGCATTCCCTTTCGGAGATGATGCTATACTTCCATCTTCTCTAACAAGAAGCGAAATGGAAGATTTGCAGAAATTGGCGATGACAGTCTTCGCCATAGACCAGAATTGTCTAGTCCTGCTTGCCTGTTAAAGGTGTTTATTAGTTACCCCTTCGTTGAAATTGGCCTTTTCTCTTGCATTTGTCAGGTTGCTTACGTTCCTTATTCGTACGAAGGTTGTTCTTGTTTTCTCTGTTGGATTCATCTTCCATGATTTGTAAGCTCTGCTCTTGGCTGCAGGGGCTTGTTAGCAGTCTTTGTTGGACCATGGATTTTGTGGTGTTGTTCTTTTCATGGAATGAGGGATGTAAAGATCCATTCCCGCTTGAATGATGTCTGTAACAGATTCAGTGCACACATTGATGACAGGATTTGAAGAGCAAATATTACTAAATAGGAAGCACGAAAATAATTCACTCAGCTCATCCTAATTAGGACGGTTATAGTGCCAAATACGTTTGGGTGGTTTAGGTTCTTGGTTTAGCGGCAGCAAAATGGTTCCAGTAGCAGATATAAGGTTGTAGTCTGAGTTGCCTAGCGGTGCTGAGACCTTCACTCCAAAATCATCTTGATCTGAAATCAAAAAGAGATCCAAGGTGTTCGGGAAGTCGGTTGGGTGATCAGGTATTCTTGTCAGTTCGTCGACTAGCTGCGTTAGATTATGGCTGAATGCAAAACTTTCAGCCTGTCATCCCGCTTCATCTGTTCTGTTGGAGTGGCGGAGCCAGTTAGTGTTGTTAATGTTGAACTCACCCAGTACAAAGACCTCAGCTGCCGGATGATGTGTCTGAATCCAATTCTTCTTATCACCTAGATACTGAAACAGTCTAGAGAAGCGAGTATCGTTTGACGAGCGATATACACACCATACGAGCAGTTTTTATCCTGCAAACAGATTTTAAGCCACCCAAGGTCAGAGGCGTCGTCCTTCGATCGTGTCCTCTCTCTGGCATGCAACATCAGATCTGGCGAAAACACAAAGGCCCCCTTTAAACCTAATTCTCCTATGTAACTCATACCCATTAATACCTAAAGACGTTGTTTCGGTTTTTTTTTGACTTATTTGGGTTTCGGTTAGGGCCAGCACATGGTGTTGTGCGTTTTGCAGATGCTGGTGGACTGCATCCACATTCACGTTGTTGTGCCCCAGTTCTCTGATATTGCATAACTCTATCAACTCTATATGTTCTAGTGATATTACTAGTGATATCTAGTAATTCAATACCAAGTCTAAGTCCACCAAGATGGCTTCATTTAATTTAAATACAGGGAAGCGCTGTATTCCTGTATTCCCTGGGGACCTAACCTAACCCAACTGTTGGGGTGGACTTTGCTCATCGTTAACTTATATTTTTCTGGTTCCTAGGTTGTAGTATAATATTTTATACAAATGAAATTACCTTTATTTTTCTATAATGTTTCTGCTCACACTTTGCTGCTGCCCTCGTTTGAGGACAATAAATTTGGTGGGTTCAAACTGTAACTCGAATTTTATTCATTGTAGACACAGTTCAAAATAAATCCCTATGAATTTGGTGCGTTTAGTACTGCATCTTGTTAACAAAAGCCCTTTGAATGGCTTGACATAGCACTTGAAGATATTAGTGATCAAAATTATCACTTAGATATTTTAAAATCCTCCTGAAGTAGATGGATGAAATGAAACAAAAACTTCTAATCTTATCTTTCTAAACAACAGAAACTAACTTCGTAAGTTAAACCAATCTGAACTGAGGATACAATTGACCTTAGTATTCATGAAACGCATATTATATCAACCGTCTAGATTTACTGAAAGCACAATTGAAAATCGAAACTCCGGTAGAAACCTTTGAAAGGCTGATGGATGAAAATCTTTTGAAACTTATAACAGAACAATCGTGATTATATGAAACACGGAAAAACAAACATTTGTTTGGTATGATTGCACAAGATGTCAAGTTTTCTGTCGGAATATCTCTAGTGGATACCACAGTCTACCTAGGGAACGTTTGTTTTGGAGTCTAGATGAGGATTTGTCTATATCATTAGTATCCAAAGCTTTCAGGAAATGAAATGAAACAGTCCTTTTATTTCGTTGATAATTCAATACTGGATAGGAAGACTATATGTACATAGTTAGGCCTCTTATGGAAATTCTGAATAGAAATTTTTCATTCACAGTTGTCTATAAATGAAGGTCAAATATTTCGGTCCTCCTTCTGCAAAACTGTTCATTAGAGGAAAGCCTGTGCAATTTGGCTTCAAGGACTGGATGATCTGCTGCTCCACTGGTTATGGTCATAAATTTCATACTGTGGTGCAAAACCATCTACTGCCAGCGAGGAAATGTAATGACAAGTTCATTACCTCTTGGCTTGAGAGTCATTTTGGCACTATAAGAATATGTATCTTGTTCGTCAAATCACATTATATTTTCTGTTATTATCTCACCAGCCCTATCATTCAAACACAGAGGTAAAGGTGATTTTTGGGCAATAGTGACCATCAAGTATAATCGCCTTAAAAAGTGCCTTTTATCATCAGTTCCCCAAATGAAAAAAGAAGATGGTGGGTGTTTTCAATACAGTTGCGACTCAGCAAATATATTGTTGTTTGTCAGATGGAGACACAGTAATATGCTGATAATGGGAATTACATAACATTCGGTTGAAGCACAATTACAAAATCCACTAACGATTTCATTTAAAACATCTACAGCAGGGGTGCTCAAACGGTCTATCGCGAGTGGTTTTTGAGTAGATCTCGAGACGGAAACAATTTTTAATAAGTAGGTAACTAATCTACAAAAATTTATTACGTAATAAAATAACACCCTGTTAGCGGCAAAGGGCGGCTTTATCAAAGGAACACGAGGTACTTGTCAAGGAAAAGCCGCGTTTTATATTCTTATCGCTTTTTTAGAAATTTCCAACAGCGCGTTTTACGGAAACATTCGAGACTTTCCTTCACGGCGATATAAATGTTACGCCTGCAGGCATTGGAGTCATTCTGAATTGTAACTTGAAGGCAATACTACGTCGATACAAAGTTTATTATTAAATATTACAAAATGAATACAGCGAAGAAATCTAAAACGTAAATTTTCTTTTGTATGGTGGAGGATAAGGTCATTTGTCTTATTTGTAGGGGTTGAAATTCGAGTGAGGATGCTACTTGATGATGACTGTCAATGATCAGCATGGATCTGTTCCATTTTACTTCATTGAAACCCGAATAGTCTCAGGGAAATAGTTTTCCCTAACTTTCAGTTGCTCACCCTGTATCTCTTACAGTTTTCAATTAAAAATGGAAATTCGTTCAAGGCGATGTAGACAAAGATACCACCTTTCTTTTGAGTCATCACTCGACCCATCTTTCTTATTCAAAATTTTGAAGGATTGCAACCCCCGCTCAGGGGTTTGATATTTGAGGCAAGTTCCGTACCCCAAAAGATGTTCCCTTCGAAACAAAAATTGACCTATTTTTGCGTTTTGATCAGAAATGAATATCTTGGTAGATATAGCCTCTGTTTAGTTTTCGTTGAAGCCCCCTGTATATACTACGGTACACCCTACCTTTGTAGCACCTACCTACCTAGGTAGGGTGTACCGTAGCATTCACAGGGTGCTTCAACGAAAACTAAACAGAGGCTATATCTACCAAGATATTCATTTCTGATCAAAACGCGTAGGGTGTATCGTGTATGTACGACAACCCTACATCAGACATACTTGCAGCCTCTCAGAGTCGATAGTAAGTAGTCTAAAAATATTGACATAGATCGCCAGCAATTCAAGTTTAAGCACCCCTGATCTACAGCAATGAAACCTGCACAAACCCAACTACTCCCATAGACACATTCAATCACTTAAATCACAAACTAGCAGCTTATAATTCAATAATCCATAGGGCCTTCTCCATTGCACTGTCGCCGACAGACTCCAAAATTGAAGTAAGTATTATCAAGAAATTGGCCTTGAATAACAAATTTCCTCCTGCTTTCATCGACAAAATTATTCAAACTGAAAAATAACATCAAATAACACAATTATTGTTTTCCATAAAAGATACTTCCTAGAAAATCTACGCTAGTTTCATCTAAGCTGGTCATCTCTTCAATTATTTGAGCAACTATTTTTCTAAATTGAATTAACCACCTCTTTCTCAAGTGATCTGAACTTGAGCAAATTGATATTCAATGCCAAACAAAATACAGACAAATTCAAAAAATCAGGTGTTCACAACATTGCTTGCAATGAGTGTACGGTAGCTTATGATGTGCAGACCGGTAGGAATTTCGAAACCAGATTTAAAGAATACTTATCCTCTTACAATAATACTCGAATCTGTTTGAATGTTGGAAAGTCAATAACTTGGTAAAAACGCAAGTGAAATCACACTTAATAGCCAGATAGACATTAATATTGCTCCACTACACAAGACCAAATTGGGCTAGTATCCATAAAAGTAAGTTCATTTCCTGTAGTTGATCAATTGAAAATGACCTGACGGTTGAAGCCGGTCATGTTTGTTAAAATGAAATCATGGAAAGTATTGAATATATTTCACTTTTTCTTTGTTTGAAATTTATTGCTTCAAAATAGTGAAAAAGTTCTTATTTGCTTCAAACATCCTATGAAATACAGTCCCCACAAAAATTGTCGAATCACCCTACTTTTACGACAATACTATTTAAACTTTTAGGTTGGTCATTCAAGAGTCGCTTGGTAACTTTCAGAAGTATAAAATAAGGAGATATCATTCAAAATCTTCAAACATTCGCGAAGAGACCAATCAACTAGCATCGAATGGCTACTTATCATTTTCAAAATCGAGTATTTCCTCCCATTCTAGCCGTACAGTGCCCTGAATACTGCCAGTATACGTCTCGGAAGCCCCTCAAACAAATTTTGGAATACTCTTGAGTCACTGAGTTCCAAATTTCAGGAAGCAGATTTTGGGGTGTTCTACAAGGAATCCTACTTAGCTGAATTTGCCAAGCCATGTTGTTCCAAACATTTTCTATGAGATTCAAGTCGGGACTTTTGGGTGGCCATCTTAAAATATCAATTTTGGCATTTTACATTTCTGTAACTCCTCTAGCTGCATGAGGGCGAGCATACATATAAATGAAGTTTTCGCCAATCAATAGACCAAAGGGTACAACATGGGATTCAAGGATATGTACGATGTATCTGGCCGCTGTCATTCTTCCATTATTCACTAGGACTAACTCAGTTCCACCATGGAAAGAAATGCCTCCCCACACCATTACTGAGCCCCCTCCGGAGTTTTCGGTTTGCTGGATATTGCATTGCTGATACCGTTCCCCAGGTCGTTTGGATACAGGCATGCGTCTATCATTTGATACTATACAGAACCTGGAATCGTCGGAAAAGAGAACACTCGACCATTCTGGAATACCCCAATATGCATGTTCCCTCGCAAACTGAAGACCTACAACTCGATGCTCTGTGGTGAGACGCGAGCTGGTAGAAGCCACCCTTGGACTCATATCGTCTTCTCTGAGCCAATTCCTAACAGTTTGTAATGGAGTATGTACATTTCTGGAAAGTGCAAATACATTTTGTAGCATTCTAACCGTAAAGTGCCGAACTCTTAGTGCAGTTATTAGAAGCCAACGATCATCAACTGATGTTGTTATCTGATTTCTTCCCTCTCCCGCTCTTCTTCCATATTCCTCGGTTTCTTGGTACCGATTAATTGCTCTTGAAATAGCGTTTTGGTTAACCTTCAACAAATTAGCCACGTAACGTTGGCTTCGCCCTCCTTTAGAAGTGTTCCAATTTTACCACTTCATGATCATTCAAATAGCGTCCAGGACGTTCAGCAGCCATTACAATAAATTCAAATATTCGAAAATCAACAAGAAACACAGAAAACTTGCATTAATTTAGCATGACAACTGAAGAGAAATTGAATGTATAGTGATAGTCAAATAAAGTCATTCTTTTTTCAGACGTGTTTGAGATCATATGGGAACGAATGTTACTACATAGAAAAGATTTTTTTCCCTTCATATGTCCAAGAACATATGTTGACAAAGAAACTGTGATCAAGCCGCTTAATCGATTGTGGAATTCAGAATACCAGGTGTGTTTATATTTCACTTTTCTTCTTTTGAAATATATAGCTTCAAAATAATAAAAATTTCCTATTTGCTTCAAACATCCTATGAAATATTTGAGGAAAGTTATAATTCTATTTAATCGCAGTTAATAATTTTACTCGGAAAATACTAATCTGATTAAAATCAAAATTATATCGAAACAAGGAAAACAATCCAATTCGAGTATTAACATAATCCTATTAGACGGATCGACATCTGAGTTACGTTATCGTTCTGGTAAGTTGCGAATAGAAAATAACGTTCACTAAATTTACCTGAATGACTTCAACAAACCATCTTCTTTGTCCTCCGTGACCTAAACCATTTCATTAAATCCTCTGCTTGCATCCGTGAGTTTATTAATAGAACTTCGAATAGCGTCATAAAAGCGGATAGCAAAAGTAACCACATATAGTCACAGATTGTCTGTTGATTTCCCTAACATGCCGAAACTTTGCCGTGTACAAAATTAATATCTCTCTTCCTCTGAAGAACCTCGTAACAGGTGAGGTCCTTCAGAAGATATTATCTATAAACAGAATATTCAAACATAATTAGTCTTGTATCTTTGTTTCCCAACATATATAGAACTCGTGCTTTACTGATGGGGGCTTTTGCAATTGGGCTTTCTATACAGGGTGTTACATAAGAGTATGTCACAACTTAAGGGGGTTAATCTACGTGCAATTTCAAGAAAAGAAGTTCATATAAATATAAGTCCGCCAAAGATTCGTTACGGAGGTACAGGGTGTTGAAATTTCCGGAAAAAAATGGTTTTTATTCGAAGTTCCTGCAGTTTTTGAGATATTCAGCCCAAATTTGGAATGCAAGCTATTTTTTACAGCCTCTATCGTTGAAGGTCCTAGATTTTAACTGAAATTCACAAGGTGTTTTCTTTCCGACGTCATGTCTCCTCTTGCCCTTTCAAACTTTTTTGCAGTACACCCCTAATCAGCGTACAATCAATTTTCGTCATCTACGTTCAATTTGGAAACTTTTTTGACACTTGTAATTTTTTTGTATCTCAAACCGTTTTCGAGTAGAGAATTACTGAATTTGACTTATTTGAATTGTATGTTATTAGTTAAATGAAAAAATAGAACGAAATGAATTGCTGGAAATGTCCTCCACCTGCAAGAATACAGGCCTTTGTACTTCTTCGCATATTATCGCTCACTCTTTGAAATATTCCTGGGGTGTTTCTTATCGTGTCACAAGAGGTTATTATTCGATTTCTCAAATTTTCTATAGTGTTCACTGGAGTGGTATAAACTAAAGTTTTGAGATATCCCAA
Source organism: Cryptolaemus montrouzieri (assembly GCA_013387265.2). Lineage (NCBI taxonomy): Eukaryota > Metazoa > Arthropoda > Insecta > Coleoptera > Coccinellidae > Cryptolaemus > Cryptolaemus montrouzieri. Next base: position 138,942,333 of record JABFTP020000185.1, on the reverse strand, counting down.
TAAAAAAGTCTAAACTATTTAAGTCTGGAGACCTAGGAGGCCATGGTTCTGGCCCACCCCGAACTATACATCGGTTGTTGAATGTAATATTCAAGAATTCCCTAGCTTCTCCACTAAAATGTGCTGGTGCCCCGTCATGCATGAACCACATTTTGTTTCTCACCAAAAGTGGCACATCCTCGAGCAATGAAGGAAACTCCTCCTCGAAAACTTGCCGATAAACGGGACCGTTCAGTCTGTTAGGCAAAACAAATGGCCGAATCAAATAATTTCCGACCCAGACATTTAGTGAGAATTGTTCGAGAAGATGAGATTCTTTAATGCAATGGTGGATTTTCTCATCCCAATAATGATTATTGTGAAAATTCGTGAAAGCAGTTCTCGAAGAAAGAGCTTCGTCTGTGAACATTATCTCATTATCAAAATGAGTATTTTCTTTAATTTTATCTAAGAACCATCGGCAGAAATTCAGTCTTGAAGGAAAACCTCGAGGGAGTAGAGTTTGGACGCGTTGAATATGAAACGGGTACAATAAAAATTCGTGGAGAATCCTCCAAACTATAACATGTGAAATATTTAATTGAATTCAAATTTTTCTTGTACTTACATAAGGACTCAAATCAATTACATTCAAAACTGCTCTCAATATCTGGAGTTCTCATAGTTTGAGTTGCATTTTTTAAATGATTATTTGCAATCTTAAAACTAATCGTTAATTCAATGAACAATTCGAGCAGACTGGTTCAACTTTAGCAACTGTCGAAATAAGTGACTAATTGAAAAAAATGAAAGCCTACTAGTCATGTTTTTAAGTAGAAGTGCTTTCAATTCAGCGAATGCATACGATTGTTCAATAATTTTTTGCTCGAGAACGGTTGGAGATACGAAAAAATTATAATTTTCAAAATAGTTTTTAAATTGAACAAAGATGGCGAAAATTGATTTTCCGCTGATCAGTGGCGTACTGCAAAAATTTTTGAAAGGGCAAAAAAAGACATGTACTGTGGTGAAGGAAACACCTTGTAGATTCTAGTTGAAATTTACGATGTGTATTGATGGAGGCTGCATTCCAAATTTGGGCTGAATTTCCCGAAAACTGCAGGAGTTTTGAAGAAAATGTCGACACCCTGTAGCTCCGAAACGAAGCCTTTGCGGACCTATGTTTATATGAACTTTTTTTCTTGAAATTGCTGGTTAATTCAACCCCTTAGTCTGTGACAGAGTATTATGTAACACCCTGTATAGAGAAGTACTCATGAAAAGAGAAAAAGGTAAAGCTCGAATTGAAACTACTTACTGCTCTGTTAAACAATTTGTTCCACACATAGTCCATTCAATTCATACTTTCAAAGATACACAAATTTTATCCAGCTAGAAATGAGTAACATATGTAGTTCAAATCATGATTAAAACAATATTTCGAAATTCCTGATTTTAATTGATGTTACTGTTCAAAAAATGGTGTTTTCGCGATTTTTAACGAAACGGTAAGTTTAATCTCAGAATTACCTCGAACAAAAATTATAGATCGTGAAATTAACTATCAAAAGGAGCCACCATTTCTGAGATATAGATAGGGATTCGACAGGTTGTAATCGTTATAATCTGCACACATTTTTATGCACCTCTGAGGTAGTGTACAAGTCGACAAAAATATCTGTGCGGTTGAGATCCTCATAAGATGCGCAAAGAACAGAAGAGATAGCTAGCGAAGGAATTAAGATAAATATTACGTTCAGCAATGTAATGTCAAATACACTCGAAGACAAAATTAGCGGAACACTCGAAAATTTAACCAAATTCGAAGTCCGATATTTTTCGTAATTCTCAACCGATTTGGATGATTTTTTCGGCAAGCTATAGATCAACTATTCTGCTTTGTAGAACTTATAAGAGAAAACAAAAAAAATTTGGAAAAAATTTTATACGGGGGCAAAACTAAAAGTGTTTTTTTTGTCAAAAATTCGTAACACCCTGTAGAACTTCATGGTCTAAGTTGAAACGTACAATATCATGGTCTGTCAAGACACATCTTCTTACAGTAACGCCGTTCTTGTTTTATGCATTTATCTCTATTTTACAAGAGATATCCAATTTGAAGCGAAAAGTCACAAATTTCAAGAATTTATTTTTAATCTTGCGTAGGTGCATAACATCGGAGGTTAGCCAAAACATAAAATCAGAATTAGAGAAGCGGAAATCTAACGAAATGAAAATTTTTGAAATTCACTGGCCAATTTCACGCTCCGGGAGAGCTCGAAGTACACTGGAAAAATCGTTGATTTTGCACATTTATTTTGAATTTTTTGTGTGACGCTATAATAATTATCATTTCTGTCCAAAATTGAGAGTAGGTGTGTATCCTGGCGATACACTCGTGAAATGAAATGAACATGTTGAGAAAAATGTTCATAATGACCCACAAAAAGAAGTCATTTGATTTTAGTAGCGAGTATGACCCCCCCGAGCTCTTATTAAAGCGCGCATACGATTTCGCATACTCCCAATGATGTTGTCTATCATCTGTTGAGGTATGTTGTACCACTCTTCCACCAAAGCCAATGTCAGCTCTTCAACGTTGCCTGGGTTCCGTTGTCGAACCCTCCTTCCAAGAATGTCCCAAACATGTTCGATCGGGTTTAAATCCGGTGACCGCGATGGCCAGTCCATTCGTGTGATCCCAACTTCATTGAGATATTCTATCACTATGCGCGCAGTATGAGGGCGCGCGTTATCGTGCATAAAGAGGAAATTTTCCCCTTTGTGAGGAGCAAAAGGCACAACATGGGGCTCCAAGATTTCTGTTATATACCGATGGGCATTAAGTGATCCATTGCCAATAATCTCCAGTTCTGTTCGTACTCCCAAGCATATGCCACCCCATATCATAACTGACCCTCCACCGTATTGCTCAGTTCCTACGAAGTTCGCTTGATTGTACCGTTCCCCTCGATGCCTCCATATTCTATCTCTACCATCCACGAAATTCACACAATATCGGCTCTCATCACTAAATAAAACTCATCTCCACTGATTGATTGTCCATGCTACATGCTCCCTAGCAAACGCCAATCTTGCTACCCGATGGGCTCTATCGAGTCTTGGTGCTCTTGCTTGCGCGTATGATCTAAGACCAACCTCATTTAATCGTCTTCTGACTGTCCTCACACTGACGTTAATGTTATCCACTGCTTGTAAAGGTTTCGTGCCTGAACAGCAGTAAGACGAGGATTTCCTATGGTTTGATTGACGATGAAACGGTCATGTATAGCGCAGGTTTCCCGATTTCTTCCTTGTCCTCGCCTCCTCACGTACAATCCAGTTTCCCTGTAACGTCGGTAGATTCGATGGATAACCGACGTCGAGACACCCAACATGGTACCGACTGAGTGGTAGGTGCGCCCTTCCTCGATCAATGTAACTGCCCTTGCTACTGAGGTTGGTGGTAAATCTCTCATTCTGAATGAAAAATACCGTTTCGAATCGTAAACAGTAAAAGAATCACAAAACACCGCAACCGATCGAATTTGTTTCAAATCAAAGAATGGAAAACTCTCATTCTTTAAACAAGTGCAAATGTGGTCATATACAAAAAAACGTGTTTTGTATTTCATATTTGATAAAAAAAGGTGTGCACATGTGTAAATGAAAAGTTTTATCAATGGTCCCAGAATTCGGTTGTGTATTTTAATACCTACCGACTGTTATCTCCTATGAATTCATAATTTTCACCAAATTAACCAAATTGTCATCAATAATTCGAACATAAAAATCGCAAACGACAATTTCGACACGCCTGAGTGATAATAAGAAAATTCCAAATTGATAGACGAATTTTAATGACAATTTCTTGATTCAATAGAATTTCTCCAAAATGGTGATTTTCCACTTGAAATTAAATATATTTAGCAAAAATAGAGATAAACGCATGAAACAAGAAGGGCGTTACTGTAGGAAGATGTGTCTTGACAGACCATGATATTGTACGTTTCAACTCGGACCACGAAATTCCACAGAGTGTTACGAATTTTTGACAAAAAAAACACTTTTAGTTTTGCCCCCGTATGAAATTTTTTTCAAATTGTTTTTGTTTTCTCTTATAATTTCTACAAAGCAGAATAGTTGGTCTATAACTTGCCGAACAAATCATCTAAATCGGTTGAGAATTAGGAAAAATATCGGACTTCGAATTTTGTTAAATTTTCGAGTATAAATTTTATCACAAGAACCGCAATTGAGTTTATAGATTCTGATTTACTTGAATTTTCAACACGAGATTTATTATTTTTAATATGTTTACCTAAGTTATTAGAAGTTTTGAAAGTTATATTAAGATTTTGTTTGACGAGAAAGGATTTAATATTTCTACTTGCAGAACCGCAGAATATTAAACTGTTGAATATTTTATAGTCTTCATGAATAGGATATACTTCATTTATTGCTTTCTGATACAGTTTTTACGAATGATCAGATCTATCATATCCGGATTATATGAATTATTAATGGCTATCTGTTTGATGATGTTTAACTCTTTATTATAATCTTCTACTGATAAAGGTAAATTGAGTAACCGATGTACCAAAAAATTAATGGAATCGTTCTGTTCGACAGAAATTGAACAGAACGATTCCATTAATTTTTGGACTTGAAAATCACTAAACAAAATAATAATCATGTTTTTTCGGTGTTTCGTAAACCAACATATACTGATACAATTATACATAACTACTCATTACATCCAATTCAACACAAAGTTGCAGCTTTAAACAGCATGGTACATCGGTTACTCAATTTACCTTTATCAGTAGAAGATTATAATAAAGAGTTAAACATCATCAAACAGATAGCCATTAATAATTCATATAATCCGGATATGATAGATCTGATCATTCGTAAAAACTGTATCAGAAAGTAATAAATGAAGTATATCCTATTCATGAAGACTATAAAATATTCAACAGTTTAATATTCTGCGGTTCTGCAAGTACAAATATTAAATCCTTTCTCGTCAATCAAAATCTTAATATAACTCTCAGAACTTCTAATAACTTAGGTAAACATATTAAAAATAATAAATCTCGTGTTGAAAATTCAAGTAAATTAGGAATCTATAAACTCAATTGCGGTTCTTGTGATAAAATTTATATCGGTAGGACCTATAGGAGTTTTGGCATAAGAACATCTGAACATAAACGTAGCTTCGATAAAAATAAATCTGATTCAAATTATTCAAACCACCTAATAAAAGAAAACCATTCATTCAATAAAAACTTTGACATATTACATATAAAATCAAAAACATCAAAATTAGATCTCCTAGAAGGATTAGAAATAAATAGATACAAACATTCGGACAAACTTTTGAATGAGCAGGTAGATGTGAATTATTCACCCTACATAACTTGTTTAATTAGTTTTATTACCTTTCATACTAACTGTACAATGGCTTGGTGTGGATTTTCCTGTTATTCATCCAACTTGTTCTACGATTTGTTTATAATACCATACTCTTCATTCTGTTTGTCATTCGTGATAAAGCTGCTGTGTCGGCGAAACGTCGTCGAACTTTCTCAAATAAAGTGTAGATTAAAGTTAAACCTTGTGTTTTTATCTCATTTAGTAAAGACTCAAGATCAAGATAATTTTTGCAAACAACTCGAATATGAAACACAAAATGAGTTGAATAACGAAAAATTTAAAATTTCCTATCTCAGATATTTCTTCGTCAGATCTAGAAGATTCGCTGTTGCTGCCACTATCGTCTGCTTGCATAGTAATTATGAAATTGTCGATAACGTCATCCTGTGAACCTGAGCTATGGTGAGAGAAAGATGACTGAATTGCAATGTATAGTTATAAATACGTAGTTAGGAAAATCGTGGAGAAAGTTTTAGAATATAGACTCACTTCTAATTTCCAGAGAACTAATATACTATCTGATTCCTAGTTTGGGTTCAGGAGAGTAAATCTGGTAAATGCCATTGTGAACCTAACAAAAACATTTATAAGACTTTAAATGATAATAGAGTAGCTTTGTGTGTGCTTGTAGATTTGGCGAAAGCCTTCGATACAGTGGAGCATGGAATTTTGTTGAATATACTTGAAGAATTGGGGATTGGTGGAGTTGGTCTTGTGTTGATGCGCAGTTATTCATCGGGAAGAAAGCAGTTAATGGGGAGGTGCTCAGTGAGATGAGAGCTATAAAGTACGGAGTCCCACAGGAAACTGTGTTGGGACCGTTCTTATTTACAATTTATATGTTTATTGTGTTTACAATTTGAAGGGCAAATAATCAGCTTTGCTGATGACATCTCCATTCTTATACGGGTGAAAATTGGTGAGAATTGATAACGATAGCTGAAACAGATTTTGTAAACATCAAGCACTGGATAAGAGAGCAGTTATTGTCGATAAATTTTTCAAAAACAAAATACATTCCTTTTTCGATTGACAGGCGGCCATTGCCTGGTGAGACGGCCTTTTTCTGACGAGAGCTTAATCATTGAGATACCCTGTTCTAATGAATGTAAGTACCTAGGCATAACCTTGGACTCCCATGATGCTCATATAACTAATTTGGTAAGGAAACTAGAGGGACTTGTGTCTGTGTTAAGGCTTCTTCCTAGCGTAGTTGACAATAAACAAATGAAAATCGTTTATAAGGCACTTGTCGAGTCTCAGCTGAAATACAGAATTGTTCCGTGGGGAGGTGCTTATAATAACGTTCTCAATAAACTCATGATACAGCAGAAATGTATTCTCAGAATTATACACAAAAAGCACATTCTTTTCTCGTCTGACTCGTCGTATAAATTGTTGGATGTTTGGAAGCTGTTCTGCTATGCTATATTAAATCATTTGAGAATGAATATAAATAAACAGTTACTCATTGAGCACCCGCTGAATACGAGATACAGTCAGTTTTCGGTTGCCATCTCTAAAGTCGATAAAACAATAAATCAAAGAAGTCACTATTTTCTTCGACATAAAATATTCAATCAACTCCCATTAAGTCTGAAAATTAAAAAATACTAAGAAGTTCAAAAAGAACTCAAATATTGGATGTCTAAGGTGTATAGAATTTGGATAAATAATCTGATAGACATGAAGAACAGTTAATCCTGTTGTTTTCATTATTCTTAGTCTTTTGTCCGCACCCATTTGTGTTTCAGTTTGGATTCTCCCCAATATAAGAATAAATAGAAAGAACGTTTTCGTAGAGAAACTCTAATTTCCATACTTTTCTTTAAATTGTATTTTGAGTTGTTTTGATGTGGAGTTCTTTCATTCAGATTTTGTTTTGATTTACATGTTGCTATTCATGTTTTTGTTAGGGATCTTGATTGATTAAATCTCAGTGAGCAAATATTTCAATCATTAAGTTTTTCCTTTAGGTAAAATACTCACCATAGGCTTTCGCCTTCGTGAGTTGAATTATCTTTATTGAAAATGGATTGTACTTCAATCAATCAAAACAGAAACTTATTATTATTATTATTATCGTTGACTTCTCTCGGTTGTTAGCTGGATATAATTTACCTTTCCCAGATTCAGATCAAAGGGAATAGGCTTGATTACAATATACTTGACATAAATTTCCTAACTATTCCACATGTATTGAGAGTTACAGCTTTTTGCATTTCTATATAGGTATTCTTATGCAATTCTAATTTCTTAAGGCTATCATGCAAAAATTTTGGGTATTAACCCAGTCGAGGATATGATGACAGGAACAATATCTATTTTATCGAGGTACCACATCTGCTTGATCTCAATAGCAAGGTCGGTGTATTTGGACTTTTTCTCCTGGAACTTGTTATTCGGTATGGTGACATTCACCAGCATTGCTGTTCTGGGTCTGTTATCATACACCACTATGTCCGGCCTATTATTTGTCACAATTCTGTCAGTGATAACAGGCATATCGTAATATAATCTGATAGAGTCGCCGGTTGATACTTGTAATATGGCTTGAAGGTATTCAGAAGTCCGTACTTCTGTGCAAGTTTCTGATGTATAATGTTGCACACTTGATAATGCCTGTGAAGATAGTCCGTATTGGCCAGTTGTTCGCAACCGGACGTAATATGCTGTATAGTCTCCGATCTTATATGGCATTTTCTGCACCTATCTGTTTGTAATATTCCGTCCTTCATAATAAATTTTTTGTAGTTGTTTGTAACGATCACTTGGTCTTGAATGGCCACAAGCTGTTTCCGCGAATAATTATCCTTTCATCAACCATTTGTTAGAGGCTTCTTTGTCGATGTGTGGTTGATTATTCTCATTTTTATGTCGTCGATGCAATTCCTTTTGTGACCATTGCTCTTGTTCTTCAGTATCTGATAGGAACGGTAGATTCAGCACGACATTTCCGGTAGCAAGATTCAGAGGTGTAAATTCCTTGTCAACCAACGATATCACTCAATGGAGATCAGAAGTGAGAGCTTTTGCAGAGAAGAATTCTCTGAGATTTTCTATTTGTTCGTAGTTTAAATTGACAACATCTATAGATCCGCATCCTCCTTCTTTCCAATTCAAAGTTGTTCGTATCACAGACGATTTTGGATAATGATTGTTGTAATTTGTCACCATCGTTCGGGTCTGCCTTTGAATGTCAGCCAGTTCTGTCTCAGTCCATCTGATCATTCCAAATGAGTAAAACAATACTGGACTGGCGTAGGTGTTAATTGTCTTGACTAGATTTCCCAAGCTCAACATTGATTTCAGCACATTCTTCAGACGCTAGCTGTATTTTGAACGAATCTTCTCCTTTGATTGTTTTTGGTCTAGCAATCTGGCTTGTTGGTATCCTAGATATTTGTATGTTTCGCCATCTCTCATGCACTGTATAATATCACCGTTTCGAAGTTGTGTTTCACCATCTATGACTTTCCCTCTCTGAATGTTCAGGGTCTTACATTTTTCAATCCTGTATTTCATATGAACATCTGCCGAGAACTGACTGACAGTTTTCAGCAGATCATCCAATTGCTTCTTGTTCGAAGCATATAACTTGATGTCATCCATATTCAGCAGGTGGGAGATTGTGTAATAGTTCCTATCTATTTTTATCCTAAATCCGTATCCTGTTCTATTGAGCATTGAGGACAATGGGTTCATAGCTGAACAGAACCATAGTGGACTCAAAGAGTCTCCTTGAAATATTCCTCGACGTATGGGTATCTCGTCGGTTTTAATTGACTTATTGTTCATGCTGACCTGCAGAGACTTGAGCCAGTGTGTCATTGTTTTCTTCAAAAGTTCTACCAGAGCTGGATGTATTTTGTACATCTGCAATACTTCGACAAGCCAAGAATGGACGATACTATCGAATGCCTTCAGATAATCGAGAAAAGCTGATTGAACATGCCGATGCCCTACGAGTGCCTGTTTCATTATCACAGAATCGATGATGAGTTATTCCTTGCAACCGTGGTTTTTTTTCTGCATCCTTTCTGCTCCTCTGCTTATATATTGTTGTCGTCAAGGTGTTGGTATATGCATGAGATGAGTATTTTGTAAAGCGTTGGCAGGCAAAAGATTGGCCTATATTGAGACGAATCCTGTGTTTTATCGCTCTTAGGTAGCATATATGTTAAGCCTTGCGTTAGGAAAGTGGGTGTTTTCTTGGGATGTTGAAGAACATACGTGAGCTGTTTCGCTAGGGCTCCATGGAGCTTCTCAAACTTCTTGTACCAGAAGTTGTTGTTACTATCTATACTTGTGGCCTTCCAATTGTTGGTCGCTCTAACGACGGTTGTGATTTCTTCCTCCGTTATTCCTTCGAAGTCCATATGTTTGATGTCAAGGCGTTGTTTTTCATGCGTGATCCATTCTGCATCATTATTGTGTTCTTTGGGGTTCGACCAAAGTGATAACCAATAATCGGTCAAGCACTGTGCGTCAGGTGCTTCTCTGTTATTGTTGATCGCAGTTTTGTTATTTTCCTTATAAAAATTGGCCGCGCTTTGGAGGAACCTTTGGTTTCGATGTTTCCTTTTGGTACACTTGACGTATCTTGAAAGCCTCTTTGTTTTTGCTTGGAGTTTCTTTAAAGTATCCATATACACGTCGATGTAATGTTTGTGATCAGGGTGTTTCGTGTTCGTGCCAATTTTGCTATGAATTTTGCGTATATGGGATTTCAAGCATCTTTAGGACTCTTTGATTTTTTGGAATTCTGTGAGGCGACCGATCTCAGCTCTAATATTGTCAATATTCTCCTCCAGTCGTTTTTGCCATGATGGTTTTTCTGACGCTTTTCGGCTCAGATCGAATCAGAGTTGTGGAGACTTGTTGTTTGTGTGGTCGAAAATCTGCTACCGCTCCACAGTAAATCAAAGTGTGAATTTTCTCCAAGGAGGTCTGGTTAGTTTACTCTTCGAACACTAAGTTTATGCTTGCTAGGATTATATTGGTGTTCTTGTTCGTCTTGAGTTTGGGCAGTTTAGGTCGTTTAGTTGGGTTACTGCCACTGAGTTCAGTTATTGCTCTGCCGAGTTCTGATCCTGCTAAAAAGATACATTCGTTCTGCTGGTTCGTTTCAGGGGGACGCTCTATGTTGATTTTCGTTTCCATGGCTTCAATGTTATTTGTATCACTTTCATTGACGATAGGTATAGCGCTATGAGTATCATCTTCACTTCTGAGTTCCATTATGACCTCTTCTCGTATGCTTTGCAGCGTTTCTGAACAAAGTAGCCTGTTTTTAACGATTGTTCTTCGTTGATCCGAAATTCTCTGCTCCGGATAGTTTTCTACGAACGCAAGATGTTACGCGAATCTGTAAGCTATCATTTCTGAATTCAAGTTTCTAATCTTGTAACCGGGAACGCATAATAAAGGCATTCATTTATGGGGTCCACTAGGGAGTCATGCTGTCGTGGTCGTAGTCATAATGGCTTGCGCCACCGTTGAAACATCAAGAGTCGGTAGGCAGGTATTGATGTTGTTTCCTACTTGGTTTTGTGTTGCAGTATCCTACTCACTTTCTCAACAGGACCCTCTTCCTGAATTTTGAACGCGACAAGAAGTTATGGTGGTACAATGTCGATTCACTCGTTTATTCCTTAGATTGTACATCATCGGATAAGTGGCATTTTATACCTACTGCCAGGTTCAGCTTGGGTACGTCGGGTTCGCCGTACTCAGAAACAATATTCCTGAGCCCCTGAGGTATTATTATCGTTATTATTTTATAATACCATTCGAAATAACAAAGAATTGTCACATCATTGAAAATATACCAATCCGTCATTCTTTTCTCCATACAGTGTGTTCCAACGAAAATTTGACCCCCCCTCTAACTCCGAAATGAGTAACATTAGCGAAAAACACCAAGACACGTCGATTTTTGTTTCGAGGGGGAGCATTTTTCGAAATAATTCGAAACTTCTCAGATCAACCCCCTACCCCCAGCAACCCTAACTTTAAAATTCATCATAGGGAATAAGGGTCGAGTGGCACCTTACTGAAAAGGTCTGTCAATTCTCCACCTTGATTTATCATTTTAGAATTTTAAATTAACATACAGGGTGTCCCAACCAAGGGTGAAGTTGAATTCTGGAAATCCCAAATACTAAATGAAATAGATTTATTTTGGCATAATGCAAGCGCAAGTTTATGCTCGGTCTAGAAAAACGACCTACACTTGTGAATTTGGAGTTGGTGCAATCAACCCCTATTTCCAGCATCCCCAACTCAAAAATCATTCGATCGATAATAGGTCAAGTGGCACCTCGTTGGAAAGGTACTGCAATTTTCTCTTCGAATTTGGTATTTTCGAAATTCAGAATCATCATACAGGGTGTCTCGAAGCAGGAACATTGAAAATCCAAATAACTTTTGAAACTGGTTCATTTCGGTATACGAGAACATGTTTGATCCGAGAATAGGACTTTCTTGTGTGGTTATAGAATTTTTGCAATCAACCCTTCCATTCAGCATCCCCAACTTGAAAATCATACAAATAATTCAAGTGGCATATCTTCAGAAAGGTTTTTGAATTCCAGAATGATTAAAGCATTTCATTCAGTTCGGCTCTCCATACAGGATGTCGCTTTCGAAAAATTCAATATCGTCATTTGAAATTATCAACTAAAATTAATTCGAAACTGTTAAAAGTATGGGGTACGATGTGTTGAGCATCAATTACGAAGAAATAAAGCTGATTTCTGCATTGAAAATGTTCACATTTTTTCATTTCCATCTGGCGTGCAGTCATCTGTTATTTCTCATTTTGCAATGAAATATTATTATTATTCAGATCAGTTCCTCATTATTGTTGTTGTTCGTCAGTTGAAATTAATCTGAAAATGGTTTATTCCACTGAGGAAAGGGTCGAAATTGTATCGACGTATTTTCGAAATAACAGTTGTGCCAAAGAAACGGCAAGGATATTCGATAGGAACCATCCTGAAAGAGAAAGGGAGTCAGTCACCAGTACGTTAAATATTTGGTTGACAAATTCCTAGCTACGGGTTCGGTGGCAAACAAAAACATGAAGTGGCATGTCCTGTCAGAAATGAGGCAACGGAAGTGGCAGTAGTGGGTCATCTACAAATGGAGAATACTACTTCGATCAGAAAACTATCTCGTCTGACTGGTGTATCAGCTACAACTGTCCATAGAATCGTGAAACATCACAAATTTCACCCTACAAGGTAAAATTAGTGCATGAAATAAACGAAGATGATCCAGATCGTCGTTTACAGTTTTGTGAAAATCTAAGTGAAAACCTAAACGCTAATCCAAATTTTCTGAATAAGATCTGTTTTTCTGATGAAAGCACCTTTATGCTCAGTGGTGAAGTGAATAGACATAATTGTCGATATTGGGACACACAGAATCCTCATTGGTTTAGAGAGGCCCACACGCAAAGGCCTCAGAAGTTGAAAGTTTGGGCAGGAATTTTTGGCAATCATCTAGTTGGGCCTTTCTTTATTGAGGGTAATCTGAATGGAAATGGCTACCTACAGTTGTTAGAGGAACACATACATCCTAGATTGACAGAAATTTTACAGAACGATCCAACTCTTTCTGAGGACGAAATGCGTTTTCAACAAGACGTTGCTCCTCCGCATTATGATGCTCGGGTGCGCCAATATTTAGACGAAAATTTCCCAGGAAGGTGGATTGGTAGAAGAGGACCTGTTGAGTGGCCAGCCAGGTCACCAGATTTAAATCCCTAGACTTTTTTGTGGGGCCATCTAAAATCTAAAGTTTATGCCACAAGACCAGAAAACCTGGAGGAGCTGCGGATGAGGATTATCACAGAATGCCGACTTTTGACTCCTGAAGTTTTCGCTAATGTGAGAAGAGAGTTCGAAAATCGTCTGTATAACTGTATGGAGGTGGGCGGAGGTCATTTTGAACAATTGTTGTAATAATCAAGTTAGTTTTTGTTTTCAATTGAATACAAGTTCAATAAATCTCGTTTTCCTGTTTAGATGAGCATCCAATCAGTTTCTCCATCATCCCTCATCCTGATCCTCACGCCAGAAAACCTCGATTGCCAAACTGAAACCAATGCCTCAGTGATTCAGAAAATAGAAAAATCTTTCTGGAACTTTGCCACTCAACCTGTAATCACTTGTATGATTTTTTGAGTTGGGGATGCTGAATGGAAGAGATTGATTGCAAAAATTCCATATTCACGCAAGAGAGTCTTATTCTCGAATCAAACATAAACATGTTCTCGTATTATACCGAAATGAACCAGTTTCAAAAGTTATTTGGGTTTTCAGTGTTCCTGCTCCGGGACACCCTGTATGCTGATTCTGAATTTCGAAAATACCAAATTCGAAGAGAAAATTGAAATACCTTTCCAACGAGGTGCCACTTGACCTATTTTCGATCGAATAATTTTGAGTTGGGGATGCTGGAAATAGGGGTTGATTGCACCAACTCCAAATTCACAAGTGTAGGTCGTTTTTCTAGACCGAGCATAAACCTGCGCTTGCATTATGCCAAAATAAATCGATTTCATTTAGTATTTGGGATTTGCAGGAATTCAACTTTACCCTCGGTTGGGACACCCTGTATGTTAATTTAAAATTCTAAAATGACAAATCAGAATGGAGAATTGACAGACCTTTACAGTAAGGTGCCACTCGATCCTTATTCCTATGATGAATTTCGAAATTAGGGTTGCTGGGGTAGGGGTTGATCTGACAAGTTTCGAATTATTTCGAAAATGCTCCCCTCGAAACAAAAATCGACGTGTCTTGGTGTTTTTCGCTAATGTTACTCATTTCGGAGTTATAGTGGGGTCAAATTTTCGTTGGAACACACTGTATACTTTTGATGATAGAATTACACTTCTACTCATTAATTTTCTAACCATACAGGGCAACATTATTTCTTTGAAATAATACTACTTTTGAATCAGTTTCTCATAAATAAATTGAATACAAATGCAGAAATGTTATCTGAAATAAGACGATTTGATAAGAAATCAACGAATAAACGGGCTTAAATAATAATCAGTTTTCAAGACACAATGGAATCAGCATGGAAATATTCTGAATCGACTAAATTCTGATTCCGTACGAAATTTAAAGCGGGTTGTAAAAATAAGGAGTTTTCTCCATTGTGAATTGGTTCAATCACCGTGACAATATAGAGAACGCGTTTGATAGAATTAAGGATCTAAGGGAGATTGGAAGACATCATTTCTAGAATACGACTACCTGCTTGCGGTCCACAAATAACGTCACGCTTGCACGTATCTACGCGAAAACATGGAGGTAATTTAGTTGTTCGCCGCGAAATGAACCTCAACCCAAATCCAATCATGAGGAGAGATACTTAGCTGTTCGCGAATTCTATTAATTCAATACGACGACGTATGAATACCCCCACGGATGAATAACAATCATTTTATGAAGGGAATCCGGAGAATATTACTTAAGCGACTAAAACTAAAAGCATTTGAATTGTGGAGGCCGTTACTTGATGTAGATCCATGATATAAATGAGATAAAAACACAAGGTTTAACTTTGATCTACACTTTATTTGAAAAAATTCGACGACGTTTCGCTGACACAGCAGCTTTATCAAGAATGAAAAATAGAATGAAGAGTATGGTATTAAAACAAATCGTAGAACAAGTTGGATGAATAACAGGAAAATCCAAACCGAGTCATTGTACAGTTAGTATGAAAGGTATTAAAAACTAATTGAACAAGTTAAGTAGGGGTGAATAATTCACATCTACCTGCTCATTCAAAAGCTTGTCCGAATGTTTGTATCTATTTATTTCTAATGCTTCTAGGAGATCTAATTTTAAACTTTTGATTTTATATGTAATATGTCAAAGTTTTTATTGAATGAATGGTTTTCTTTTTATTAGGTGGTTTGAATAATTTGAATCAGATTTATTTTTGTCGAAGCTACGTTTATGTTCAGATGTTCTTATGCCAAAACTCCTATAGGTCCTACCGATATAAATTTTATCACAAGAACCACAATTGAGTTTATAGATTCCTGATTTACTTGATTTTTCAACACGAGATTTATTATTTTAATATGTTTACCTAAGTTATTAGAAGTTTTGAAAGCTATATTAAGATTTTGTTTGACGAGAAAGGATTTAATATTTGTACTTGCAGAACCGCAGAATGTTAAACTGTTGAATATTTTATAGTCTTTATGAATAGGATATACTTCATTTATTGCTTTTGATAGAGTTTTTACGAATGATTAGGTCTATCATATCCGGATTATATGAATTATTAATGGCTATCTGTTTGATGATGTTTAACTCTTTATTATAATCTTCTACTGATAAAGGTAAATTGAGTAACCGATGTACCATGCTGTTCAAAGCTGCAACTTTGTGTTGAATGGGATGTAATGAGTAGTTATGTATAATTGTATCAGTATGTGTTGGTTTACGAAAGACCGAAAAACATGATTATTATTTCGTTTAGTGATTTTTAAGTCCAAAAATTTATGGAATCGTTCTGTTCAATTTCTATCGTGAATTTAAAGTTCAAATGGATGGAATTAATGAAATTAACAAATAAGTCTAATTGACGAGTAGTTCCAATGAAACATACTAAGATGTCGTCAACATATCTATACCAATAAAGAAATTTGGAAATGAGTGGATGTGTATGAATTTTCTGTTCAATATTATTCATAAAAATCTCTGCTAAAAGTGGACTCAAAGGATTTCCCATGATCAAACCATTTTCACTACTGTAATAGATGTTGTTGAAAGAAAAATAATTTTGTTCAATGCAAACGTCCAACAGATTCAATATTTCTGATTTGATTATGTGGTTAACATGATTCGAATTCAACATGTTTTCGATTAATATTCTGACATCACCTGGAGGAACACTTGGGTATAAATTCTCAACATCAAACGAACGCAAAACTTATTTCGTTTGATGTTGAGATTTTTATGAATAATATTGAACAGAAAATTCATACACATCCACTCATTTCCAAATTTCTTTATTGGTATAGATATGTTGACGACATCTTAGTAAGTTTCATTGAACTACTCGTCAATTAGACTTATTTGTTAATTTCATTAATTCCATCCATTTGAACATTAAATTCACGATAGAAATTGAACAGAACGATTCCATAAATTTTTGGACTTAAAAATCACTAAACAAAATAATAATCATGTTTTTTCGGTCTTTCGTAAACCAACACATACTGATACAATTATACATAACTACTCATTACATCCCATTCAACACAAAGTTGCAGCTTTGAACAGCATGGTACATCGGTTACTCAATTTACCTTTATCAGTAGAAGATTATAATAAAGAGTTAAACATCATCAAACAGATAGCCATTAATAATTCATATAATCCGGATATGATAGACCTAATCATTCGTAAAAAACTCTATCAAAAAGCAATAAATGAAGTATATCCTATTCATAAAGACTATAAAATATTCAACAGTTTAACATTCTGCGGTTCTGCAAGTACAAATATTAAATCCTTTCTCGTCAAACAAAATCTTAATATAGCTTTCAAAACTTCTAATAACTTAGGTAAACATATTAAAAATAATAAATCTCGTGTTGAAAAATCAAGTAAATCAGGAATCTATAAACTCAATTGCGGTTCTTGTGATAAAATTTATATCGGTAGGACCTATAGGAGTTTTGGCATAAGAACATCTGAACATAAACGTAGCTTCGACAAAAATAAATCTGATTCAAATTATTCAAACCACCTAATAAAAGAAAACCATTCATTCAATAAAAACTTTGACATATTACATATAAAATCAAAAAGTTCAAAATTAGATCTCCTAGAAGCATTAGAAATAAATAGATACAAACATTCAGACAAGCTTTTGAATGAACAGGTAGATTTGAATTACTCACCCTACTTAACTTGTTCAATTAGTTTTATTACCTTTCATACTAACTGTACAATGGCTCGGTGTGGATTTTCCTGTTATTCATCCAACTTGTTCTACGATTTGTTTATAATACCATACTCTTCATTCTATTTTTCATTCTTGATAAAGCTGCTGTGTCAGCGAAACGTCGTCGAATTTTTTCAAATAAAGTGTAGATCAAAGTTAAACCTTGTGTTTTTATCTCATTTAAAACTCAAAGCGTTTATTTTACACAAGTTCAACAAACTATTCTGTTTTACATACAAGTTCTCACCACTTCACCAAGCTTTCAATACTAAAATCTCTCGACGTATATTCTATACTAAATGATCTAGAGATGGTGGTTTATTAAACTTTCATATAACACTACATTTTCTTCCATTTTACAGGTTTCACTAGGAACATGTCAGTAGATGACGTTACAGAGTTGGGGTTTTCACAAAATTACTATTTTTGCAATCAAATTCTTTCAGGGAATCAGATTTTCTATCATAGAGTAAGGCTCACGAGTGAAGGTACATAGTTCACTCAGGAGTGCTCAAACTTGAACTGCTGGCGAACTACCTCAATACTTTTAGACTACTTACGATCAACTCTGAGAGGCTGCAAGTATGTGTGATGTAGGGTTGTCGTGCATACACGATACATCCTACCTTCCTACATCATTTTCGTCAAGGTTTGGGTTAGATTTATATAGGTTCTTCTCCCTCATAATATCAATGAAAAAACTCATATTTATTTAAAATTGCGAGTTTATTGGTTGTTACAAAACGAAAGAGTTACATATGGTGTTGAACTTAAATAAGGAGAGGCACTGCATGTCAGCATACTTTCAGAAGATGAGTGCTGTAACTTTGAGATGTATATCTGATATAATCTGCCCCAACTCATTTTTAACAGAACATAAGTTCATATTGAACTGACTTGCTATTTCAGTAGCTAATTCCTCAATATTTTTACATGAAAAAGGATAACCCATAAATGATGCTATATTAGCCAATTTACTGCAATCATAAAAACGCATTTTTAATTTTCCCAAAATATTTGATAATTCAGCATCATACGTATCATAATTCAACTGAGAAGTTCTTGCTTTCAGAGACGGAAAATGTTTCAGATCCTATCTTTTCAGTTGATTCATCATAAATTGCAATTTACTTTTGAATGCGTTTACTGCGCTAATAATCTCAATAATAGTTTTTCCTTTACCTTGAAGTTCTAAGTTAATGGTGTTCAAGTGCATTGTGGTAGTCAAAAATACCAAATCAGTCAACCATTTTGGTTTTTCAACATCTGACCGTTATCACCTATTTCGTCTAGAAAAGCAATAATTCTTAAAACCTTTCTAGGAATTTTCCGCGACTCAACCACCTGACGTCCGTGTGAAGAACTAAATCAGTGTGTTCAGCTGACTCCCTATCTTCCAACTGCAACACAAAGAGCCGCCGTTGTAAGGTACGTGCACTGCTGTGCAATGCCCATAATTGGTCTAAAAGGAGTTCCCATCGCAAGGCCACTCAGTAGTTCATATATCTTCTGGTAGAACTGTAAATAGTTCTGACGTAGGCACAAATCTAGGAGGAATATGAACTCACAATATATAAGAGGCATGTGACTTTTCTAGATTTGTAGATCATTCAGAATTCACTCATTAGATAATAAA
Organism: Cryptolaemus montrouzieri; assembly: GCA_013387265.2. NCBI lineage: Eukaryota > Metazoa > Arthropoda > Insecta > Coleoptera > Coccinellidae > Cryptolaemus > Cryptolaemus montrouzieri. The sequence goes on along the minus strand of JABFTP020000185.1, from coordinate 138,923,288 downwards.
GAACCCATCAAGAATATTCTTTGCATAGGGGTAGCAATTTGGTGACCTTGAGTAGAGATAAGAGATGTGGTCTACACGAAAAGGATCTACTTTTCAATGAAAAAATGAATGCAGTCAACGAAACTTTTAAATCCCCTCGTTATCGAGATATAGAGTAATTTTCAAAATCTTAAATTTTCAAGTACTTCCGTTTTTTGGTTATCTTACTGAATTTATGATGATGGTGATATTTATGGTGCAAAAATCAAGGAAATCGTTCTATGCATCTCAGTGCCCTCAGAAAGTCTTTGAAACAGCTTGTATATCGAAAAAGAAAAGGGGTTTCCTCGGAACGCCGATATGAACTACCCTAGGTGACTCTAAATTCAGTTAAGCTATGGACGATCACTCGTGAATCACCCTGTATAATTCACTTACGGAAAAATTTTCTACCAGAATATATACAAACTTTAGCATTATCAGACAATGACATCAATGTACTAACGAGTAGTGTCAGATGATTTTTCCCTGAAAAATCCAGTGTACGGACCTTAGTCGAGTAACTCTGAATGTTACTCATTCATAGTGTTCCTGTGTGAAGTATTGAACGATCGAATAGATTACTGCTTTGAATATAAACATGATAGAATTGTCAGCTAATTATATTACATTTATACATACAAACAAATAATACATGAATTGAGATTCTGAGCAGTATAAATGATACTATGAATCTACCACATTATTTTTTTCGGAAAGAAACCTACGTAGAATATTACAAGATTTGCTCTGTATCTGTTCAAATCAATTTTCTTTATACCTAAAATCTCAATATTTTTGTGGAGATTCCTAGAATTGTAGAAATAATATTCGGTAGTATAAATATTTTTCCTCTTTCACATTTTTTAATCTCGTCGGCAATATTGTTTTTCGTTTCGTAAATATATATATATATATATATATATATATATATATATATATATATATATATATATATATATATATATATATATATATATATATATATATATATATATATATATATAAATACCTAGTTGAGAACTTGAGGAACACTGTTGTGTCAACAATTGGTTATCAGGCTAATAAAATGACAATCTGCCAGACCACAGAAATAAATCCAAAACCAACATGGTCAAATGTGATATTTTGACTTGCTAGGAGGTTGAGGAAATGAAATCATGAAATTACAGAACTGTTTTTGTGACTCAACCGCTCATCAATGTCTCAAGAAGAAAAAGTTTGATAATAAGCATAGCTACTAAATGTCTAAAAGAGTATCTCTCAAACGCAGACAGTTGAAAAATTATGGTTGATTAAAAACAAGTACGAGTTTTTAGGACACTTTCGAAACGTCTAGGTCATTAAGTGGAACAATAAAAAACGTGAATAACGCACCCGATTAGGCGTACCAAATATGGTTTCTATCGATCGAGTCGTTCTCAAATTATTTGAAAAATAGGGAAAAAAATCTAGAGATTTGGCGACCTCCAGCGGCCTTCTGTCAGGTGTCTGGACGTATCTTATTCTGCATTTTATATGGTGAACTTTTCAGTGTTTCGTTATTAAACATTGTTGACGTGAAGTTTGAAGCCAATTTTTTCATTTGACTTCCATGAAGGTCTCCAAAGAAGAAATGGTTGATATGATTTTTATTCTGGGTGAGTGTAAAGGAAAACTTTGTTGGCAAGTAGAGTTTATGCACAAAGATTTCCTGATAAGAGGCATCCTGATGCAAGCTGATGCAACTTCTAATTAGATTTATCGAAACGGATAATATCGCTTACAAAAAACATGAAAAACCAAAAACTACTACATCTGAAGAAAACAAGTTATCAGTTTTGTTGACAGTGACAGAGGACCCATATAAAAGCCAAAGAAAGATTTCTCAGTTAACAGATATAAGTCAAACTTCCATCCAGAGAATCTTGAAAGTGAATAAATTTCATGCATATCATATACAGCTGCACCAAAACTGAACAATCAAGACTATGAAAATCGAATCAATTTTTGCAATACGGCAAGTGACAAAGTAACGGAAAATACTAATATGTTTAGCAGAGTTCCTTTCTCAGACGAGGCAACTTTCCACAAGAATGGGCTTGTTCACAGACACAACTTTCATTATTACGCCACGGAAAATCCACACCTCATGGGACAAATAGATCACCAGCGTCGTTGGTCCTTGAATGTATGGCCCGCTATAGTAGATGGATATTTAATTGGGACGCTTTTTTTCGACGGGCATCTCAATAGTTAAATGTAGTTAGATTTTCTGCAAAATCATCTACCCACGTTTTTTTGTCGATGTACCAGAGCATATAAGACAAGATTTGTAGTTTCAACAGGATGGAGCACCGGCACATTACTCACATCAGGTAAGGGACCTTTGAATAACCTTGTGAGGTTATATTAAGGGCTTCGTTTACCAGATTGCTTCTACAAAACAGTTGAATATGAGACAAAGAATAGTCGACGCCTTTCAGTCAGTTAATCCGCAAATGGTGTCGAAAGTTCAAAGGTCTTTCCTCAGAAGGATTGAGTTGAGTCTACAAAGAAACGGGCGACGTTTCGAACACTTATTGAAATAGTTCAACACCTTGTAGATCATTTCACCAAAAACCAATCTATTTTATACAAAACTACCTTAAAATATCTCCATTTCTCTAATCAAGTATGATGATATGCACTTATACTCTTCTTTCACAACCTCTGCTTTTAATATTTCAGTTTTTTTGTATTTCGGAAATGGTCGAAGATAAAGATAAGGTTACTTCTGCAAAAATATGGCATAATATTTTATGCGTTGACATGAATTATAAAATACAGGATGTTTCATTCGAAAAAATCAAGATATGATATTTTCAAAATTACAATATTCAATAATTTTTTGAGCCACTTCTGTATAAAATGAAGATAATCTATTTCAATTCATCAATAAAGCTATCCTTGCGCAATAAGGAAACGAAATGAAAAAAGTAGTCATCCTCTCTGGCCGAAGGAGAATGAGATGATGTAAGAGCCTATTTTCATGAATTTTTACGGAGAAAAAAATATTGTGACGAAACTTCTCACCAAAAAAACTTATTACTTGAAGACATCATAGCAGAGATTAGTATGCTCTTGAATATTCATCAAAAAGTGGTCTTCCAATCTGAAAAAACCTCCAATGATTTTTTTATAGTGTTTACTTCAAAATAAATTGCTGAAGTAGATTTTTACTTAAATACTACAATATATATATATATATATATATATATATATATATATATATATATATATATATATATATATATAATTATTTTATTGAAATAAAATATAGCATATAATAATGGTCATAGTCAATGTCCTACCAGACAAAACTATCTAAATAGGCCTATTATTTCCAGAAATATGAGAACAGTGTATAAGTAAACATTTAAACATTTTCCATCTCTTTAATATCAGTGTAAACAATTATTTATCACTTAATAGCAGCAAATATAATGAATATAACCACCAAATTTGCCTTGACATTTAAACTCGAAACTGTTTTATGAAAATTTCAATAATTTTCAAATTCCAATTTTCGCCATACGAATAAACGAGAATTAAACCGGGCTTAAACGCAGAATTTTCGCGAAACTTCATCCATTATATCAACATTAACTTTTCCCAGGAAATAGTATGAACGATTCCACCGCATCATTTGTTTGCAAGAAATTTAATTTAATTAAAAACTTAGCCAGTAACTGGAAACTCACGTTATATTTCTTAGCAAAGATAACTCGCGAAATTCGGGGCATTTCCTCAATTATTTTAATTGTGACTCGAGGATAAAACTCCAACGTCGCTCAACTTTGGGGATGTGCATTTAAGAGGCTATCCCAGATCCTTCAAACAATTCTCGCTCATTCTTTCGTTCTCCACGTTTCATAAATTGCAAAGTGGCTCTCTTTATTTTCATCTTATCTGCCTGCTATACTTTTGGACTTGATAACGGTTTGCACTTGTATTCTGTTTGTGTTATAGTGCTTGTTGACTTTGAATAGAAAGTTTTAGTTGAATATTTAATGTCTTGATTATCACTGAAGTTATAATGTTGATAGAAATTTTATGATATATGGAAGATTATATAAAAGCAAAATTCTTTTTTTAGTATATGGGCTGAATCATCTAAGGATCCATTCCATTTAGACAAAATTGACAGTTAGGCTTGAATAGAAATAGAGCACATAATCATTATAGTTATATTTATTCATTCATTCAGAATACACTTTCGAGCTACCTACGAGATTATCAATTCGCGGAATGCCATCCAACTATTTCCAACACTTATCTCGAAAACAGTGGCAGATACGACATATACCATACATCAAAGATGCTCAAACTTCAACTGCTGGCGATCTACCTCTATATTTTTAGACTACTTAAGATCGACTCTGAGAGGCTGCAAGTATGTGTGATGCAGGGTTGTCGTACACGATACACCCTACCTACCTAGCTAGGTAGGGTGTACCCTAGCATATATAGATATTAGCTTTCCGTACAATACCCATTATTTTAGTCAAGGTTTGGGTTAGGTTTAGTTAGGTTTTCCCCTATAATATCAATGAAAAAACTCATAGTTATTCAAAATTGCGAGTTCTTTGGTTATTACAATACAAAAGAGCTACATATGGTGTTAAACTTAGCTAAGGAGTGACTTTGGATATTGAAGTGTAACACTGCTTGTCCTCATCATACTTTTCATTAGATGGTACATAACCACTAAGTGCTAAACGCAAGCATGATGACTTATGATCGTCAGTTAGTCGATTGCAATATTCTGACTTAATTATCTTCATTTCCTAATACAGACTCGCACAAGTTGACCGAAACATTGTCGTCAGTTGAAGGGCGATTTGCCTTAGATTCGAATATTAATCTTCAGATATAACACCAGAAATTTGTATCAGATGATGTAGCTTTGAGATGTGTATCTGATATAATCTGCACCAACCCATTTTACACCGAACATGAGTTCATATAAAACTGATTTGCTATTTCAGTAGCTAATTCCTCCATGTTTTCACATGAAAAGTATTACTCATAAATGATGCTTTATTTGCCAATTTACTGCAATCATAAGAAGGCATTTCGAATTGTCCCAGAATATTCGATAATTCAGCCTCATACGTATCATAATTAAACTTAGGATTCCTTGCTTTCAAAGACGGAAAATGTGTCAGATCCTTTCTTTTCAGTTGACCTATCATAGGTCGCAATTTACTTTCGAATGCGTTTACTGCGCTTATCATCTCAATAAAGTTTTTCCTTTATTTTGAAGCTCCAAGTTAATGGTGTTCAAATGCATTGTGAAGTTAGTCAAAAATGCCAAATCAGTCAGCCATTCTTCCTTTTTCAATATCTGAGTGTCATCCCCTCTTTTGTCAAGAAAAGCTGTTACTTCGGGCAATAATTCTTGAAACCTTTCCTGTAATTTTCCGCGATTCAATCACCTGACGTCCGTGTGAAGAACCAAATCAGTGTGTTCAGCTGACTCTCTATCCTCCAACTGCAACTTAAAGAGCCGCCGCTGCAAGCTACGTGCATGGATGGACTTCACAATTTTTGTTGCAATGTCCATAGTTTCCTCCGCGTTTAAAACTTTTGAACACAAAACTCGTTAATGTATAATGCAATGGAATGAAAAAAATGAAGGGAAATCTTCATTAGCTCGACACAATGACACAAAACCATTTTTGTTTCTAGTCATTGCGTGCTCCATCGGTTGTAATGCACACTAATTTATATATTGGTAGCTTTTAGATCTTTATAATGATTGAAGGAAACGTCATATATATCTTCGCCACGGGTCTCCCCTTCAGAGAAATGATTGTCAAAAATTCTTCCCTAGCCAACAAGTCATTGAATACCATCCGAATAAAAATACACAGCTGGGCAGTGTCTGTCATATCGGTGGATTCGTCGAACTGTAAAGAAAAGCATGTACAATTTTGGGGTTGTCGGAAGCTTTCAAAGACCCATAAGCTTTATGAGCACAACCAAGGTTTTTCTTATAGAAAAACTAGGATGCTACTGATTTTTCAAAAATAAAAATGTTTTTGAATTTTCTAATTATATTTCAAGAGAAAAGCTCTCGTGACATCTTTTGTACGACACCAAGTTGTTTAGTAAAAATGTTTGAAAGAATGAGAGAAGAAAATCCATACATTCCATTGTACGACACGTAGTCTTCGATTAAAAGAACCAATGTGGTGTATTTCCTCATATCAATAACCTATATTTTGAAATCGAAAGTTTAATTCAAGGGCAAAATAAAGTGTAACGTTCTTCAGGGACTATATTTTAATATTATAGTTACTTAAGTAAATGAAAATTCAATCTCCCCAACTAAACGTATATTTTCTATCGAACTGTACATCATCGTTGTCAAGCTGAGAAGAGTGCGACAGCAGCCGCGATACTTTATTCAAGTAGTTTATGTACAATGTTGCCGGCTCTCATTATTATAATTATTTACAATAGTATTCATATCTTACATCTTCCTCTTAAGCTAAAGTAGTTATTTACATAAACACAAAATAATATAAGTATTTCAAAATCTTTAATTCTTATATTCTATACACACTAACTCCTTATTCTATTTACAATATCCAGCTATACTTATAATGCTGAAGATAAATTAATTTACAATATACAACATATAATCGTTCTGGTTTTTCAATTTTATTTCTATCTCGTAATTCATAACGGCTGCCTTCAATTTTTCTATTTAGCCTATTTCTACTAACTATATATCTATCATCTTCAAACGAATTATTATTTATATTATCAGGAATATTTTTATTTTCTCATGTCTATTTTCATTATTGGAATTACTATTTACATTAAACTGAGGATTTGTAAATATGTGTTGACGAGTTCTTCGATAGCGTTTATTATTCTCGTCAACAACGATATATGATCTTGGTTGGGAACATTCATCAATAATTTTCCCACCTTTCCAGGTAGATTTATATTTCAAATAAATATTGTCACCTCTTCTACCCTCTGCCAAATTCTTTGCAGTTCTTTCATGATAGAATTTCTGTTTAATTTTTCTTTTTCTTAAAATGTTACGTACATTTTACTAGTTTGAACTTTAGATTGAAGCAAAAATCCACAGTTGCTAAGGTATCCCTCAATCGTCTTTTGAATAACATTTGTGCTGGAGATGAGCCAATATCCAGAATCGGGGTGTTTTATATCTCAACAAGGATATAAAAAATTTCCACTTTCTAATAGACATTTTTTAGCATCTTTTTTATTGCTTCATTCAAGGCTTCTTCAATTCTAGGCATTATACTTCTGGAAACTAGCCTAGCAGAATGTATAACTGGTATTGAATCATTCTTTAATACCATTGGTTCATCAGTAAATTCACCTAGCCCACTGAAAACATCTTTATATTCATTGACCAATTTATCAAATTCAACATTTTGTTGGTTATCATTATTAATTTACTCAATTTTCCTTATTAGCTTTTGTTCCAAACATGTTTCTAGCCCTAATATTGGTCTACCTACAGTAATCACAATTAAAACGTGACTAAAACTTCCTTACTCCTTATAATGCAGTTCACCTGTGTGGATCCTACTACTTTAATCTCAGTTCCTCCATAAGCAATGAGGTTCACGTTAGCAGTCTGCATCTTTCATTTTTATTTTTGTTACTATTAGTTAATTCATTCATTATTTCTAAGCTTATGCTTTTTAAAAGAAACTCCTCAGAATCATCACTCGAATTCTGCTGCTCTTCCTGCAAAGTATAAAGAAATTTCTTACTTTTAGAATTATTATTATTCAAAAAATTTTTCTGGAAGCCTTCTTCTTGAAACAACCTGTTTTAAAATGGTTAGGTTTTTCTCAAAATTACAAATTTCACCAAAATCTGGGCACTTTCCTTGCTATGTCTCGTTCCAGACCTGAGGCAATCATAATCTCTACCCTTATTACTGGAGAATTTTTATTATAATTATTTCTTCTTCTTCTGATTTCTATTATCATTATTGAATTTAGTTGTCCTTAGTTTGGCGTATGCTGTCCAGGGAAACCTCTGCTTCCTTGCTTCCACCCATTTCGACTGTCTGTTTTCTGCTCTCTTCATGGATGTGGAACATCTCTCCAGCAATTTTTAGAGTAAAGTCAACCATTTGCAATATTTTCTCACGTATTTGGTTATCCAAGAGTCCCATTATTGACTTGTCCCTTACAAATTCATCTATATTGCTGCTAGTGAATCCAATTCCAAAATATATTGGCTCAACAATTATCCCTCTTTCTGATTGCATGTTGAGAATCTGTACCTTTGATATACTACATTTTTCTTAGGTTCACAATATTCTTGGAATTTCACTATGACTTCGTCCAGCATCACTTTTTCAGCTGCCAGCTTGAACATGTTATATATTTCCACGCCTTCGTCACCAATGAGATTAAAAAATATCGCAATTTGTACCTTTTCTTTCAGTTCTTTTTTCTGTGAAGCCGTCATGAAATTTCTGAATTTCTGTAACCATGTGCTCCAATTCTTGGCAACATTTCTGTTGAAATCCATCACAGTAGGAATTCGGAGTCCATCCATTTTTCCACAAATATTTGATCAATCCGCCAACTTTTTAATAATTAACCTGACACCATGTAACGTTCTTCAGCATCACCGGAGTGTAAAGTAAATGGAAATTCAATCTCCCCAACTAAACATATGTTTCTTATCGAACTGTGCATCACCATGGTCAAACAAATAGGTTAATTTTATCACTGAAGTAGGTGGCGCCTTCGATAATTAATTATACATCATCACAACGTCTCATGACCCAGGTCTCTCTGGTAGTCTGGTAGACGCCACACAGTTTCGTCCATATTATAGAATCTAGATGCATCAATGTCGTGTGTATCTGTCAAGTACTCATGAATTTCGTATCATGTCCAACATCATTTCCGTTGAATCCTCTGGCACTTAAATTATTTTTCTAGGCGTAGACACACACCAGATTCTTTAACTCATCACGAGTTGAACATAAAAACACGGAATCTAAGTCTTAAGTATAGGCCATTAACTCTATCCTTGATCTTCGCTGAAAATAGAACAGAACCCACCATGTTGAGGTGAATTTTCACCGCTTTTGACATGTCTATACAAAGTCGCATAATACAACACATAATATTTTGCCGTACTCTTCACCGATTCATTATAGCCGTCTGCATCACATCTTCCCAAGACCCTTGGCTGGTTCTTTTGTATTTATGCACCATCTCCTACTTAATAATGAAACGAAGTAATAGTTAAAGTATTGACGTCGCCCTGCACAATGGAATTTAAGATTATGTGAACTTCTACAAAAACAATTGATTTGTGTTTTCTATTAAACATATTGCAAAACAGCACTTCATTACGCAGAAGAAGTATTGTATACTAATTCCTGGTCAACAAGTAATATATCATCGGAATACTCCTCACAACATATTCAAGAATATTTTGCGTAAAGATAATTTTTCGTTGCGCGGACTTCGTGCGACGCGGCCTCTCGCTTCCGTCTCTGCCGCTCATTGGGGCAAGATGGCTGAACGTCGCTATGGCAACCTGGTTGATGTCAAACCAATTGTTTGGGAGTAGTGGGGAGTATTGGCTTTGCTCCTAATATTCTCAATATTGTCTATTTGGAATAACAGAAATTATAATATTCTCTCCCTATCTCCATTTGAGCCGGAAATGTTCATCAGAAATTTATTCCAATGGGAGACTCAATTTATAAGATATACGATTAAATACAACATTTAAATGCAAAAGGAAATTTAAAGTACATTAATTGATAGATTTTAAAACAGTTTTCCTACAAACCTGAATTTGGGTAAAAGTAATTTAAAATTGTCTTCATTAATATTCTAGAAGTTTAAACCAATACCGAACAGAGTTTTCCAATAATATATTGGAATCATAAAGAGTAGATCAGTCCATTTCCTTATCAGCGAAAATACGTTCACACAATTATTTTTGTAATTGATTGAATTTTTTTACCAGGTGAGTGCTGAGTTAAGTTGGAAGAAATGCGCTGTTTAGGTTTACGAAAGGGAGTTATTTTTCGAACATATAAGATGAGAATTCATGGTGATTGTACGCATCGCAACTGTAAATATCATTAAAGAAAATAATAAATCGTTAAGCTTTCATTTTCACTTGAGAACCCGAAGCTGTCTAAAAGTATTGGGAATAGATTATTCAAAAAATCTGCTCGAAACGATTGTGAAAATTTTTGTTGTTGCTTTTTTCTATACTGACGCAGTGTTTTGCCAGTTCTCATAGGCGTGTTTTGCGATACTCACGATATATAAAAATTTCGCCGATGTTTATATGTTTTATAGATTTGGAAGAGGCATTCGACAGAGTTCGAATGAACGATGTGATCACTATCCTTAGAAATAAAACTTAAGCAATAAATACATAAACATAATCAAAGAACTAAATAACTCTAATAAGACGAAAGTAAAAACTACACAGGGTCTTACAAGCGAGATCAAAATTAACGCAGGCATTAGACAAGGTGACAGTCTCAGCCCATGTCTATTTAATTTAATCATGGATGAAATAATAGCAGGTGTTAACCAAATGAACCAAGGCTATAGGATGGGTAACAAAACTATGAGAATACTGTGTTACGCAGATGATGCTTTACTAATAGCCGAGAATGAGGACGACCTACAACGCCTACTACAAAAGTTTATAGTAACAGCAGAAAAATATAACATGGTAATATCAACACACAAAAAACCCAATCGATGGTAATAGCGAAAGATCCAATTAGATGCAAACTAGTAGTGAACGACCATATAATAGAGCAAGTTTCACACTTTAAATACCTAGGAGTAGAAGTATCGAGCGATAGGCAACTATTACAAGAAGCAAAACAGCAGAAAATGAAAGCATCGAGAATATCTGGCTTCCTGAGAGATGTAATCTGGCGGAATAAGTACATAAGCACAGAAAGCAAAGTCCGAATCTATAAAACCTGTGTGAGACCCGTGATGACATATGCGGTTGAGACAAGAGCTGAGACAACAAAAACAAAACAACTAATGAGCACAACAGAGATGAGAACACTAAGAGCTATAAGAGGTATTACACGCAGAGATAGAATAAGGAATGAGGATACGCAAAGGAGCTAGGTGTCCAGGATGTGGTGAGGTGGACAAGAGCACGTCGACGCCTATGGAGAGATCACGTAGACAGAATGGGCCCCTGAACGTATGGCGAAGTCGGCAAAAACACAAAACCCAACACTAGAAGACCCATAGGAAGGCCGAAAAAGCGATGGCATGAGTGCTGGAGCTCCGGTTCGCAGCAGGGGCTGTAACAGAAAAACAGGACATCGTCCTATTTAAAAAAGAAGAAGAAGAAGATAAAAATTTCGAATAAAACATTTGTCTTGAATTTTGTATTGCTGAAAATAAATGTTACAAAAGGTAAATTGACACGTGCATATGAGTGGTATAGTGCATTTAAGAGCGGCCGCGATATGGTGGAAGATTTGCCTCGCTCTGATCGCCCATCAACATCTTTAACAGAAGTTAACATCAATAAAGTGAAGAAAATGGTAATTGAAAATCATTTGAGTTCGATAAAGAGCCAATGCCCACCATTTCCCGCTCTTCCCTAAGGATGGAATCTCTCCCTTCTCAATGTACTGCATACTCGTTTTTGAGTTACTTTTTTCTTCTGGCTACCATTAGTATGCTTATTACAGATAGATTCTCGACAATTTCTAAAATAACCTCATCTACGTTAACTGCTGCTGGATTAATTTCAGTCTCTCGTTTCTCAGACGGAAATCTTCCATGTCTCTCTGCAGTATCTGAATGCCGAAGATAACGTCTGATGATTAGGCGTTCTGCTGTTTGGGTACCTTTTCCGGTATTACTTGCAGCAGCTCTTCCATTACCGTTCCAATACCCATAAACGAAAATAATACATATTTGCGTATTCCTTGTTAGAGAAACGCATCGGCATTTTCAGTTCCTGAAAACAATTCGAAAAATCCTAAGAAGAAGAAATAAAGATAAATTCGGACCTACTGATTCTGATAGATACAATTTTTATCTTCCGATAATATTGTTTTATTGAAAATTTTAGAGGGAGTTGAACTATCTGGAAATTTCCAAGAGACAGCCTGTAGAACCACCAACACCAATCTACAGAAGCTTTCAATACAGGATCTTAATCAGTCCCATGGAATTGCATCCACCATAGACGTATGTACAGTTCATCCGGATGCACCCTGTATTCGCCATAGGAAACCGCTCGGAATAAAGTCTTCTAGCAAGTGAAGCATTAGCAGAAGCTAATCCAAAAAAATGATGCAAATCTGCATATTCTTCTAAAAGTAAAGCCGCGTTTCAATATCTAATACAAATAACTTTTTCTGTAGACAGAAAGAGAGAGAAAGTTGATCTGTGTATTAAGTTTCTACCTATCAAAGTTGTCAATTCAATTGTCAATTGTAACGTGCAGAAATGTAGAAATTGAAATCAAACTTGTTCATTTTCCTAAACTTGCACTGTATTTCGTGGAAATATTCTCTTTCATCTAAAAGTTTCGTTTAATCCTGAAAGTTCAAAAGAGCGTGCCTTATAAAAATGAATAATTCACGTGATATTTTCCTGCGTTCAAGAATAAATTAAAGATCACAAACATGATCGAAACTTATTGTTCGTAAGCCCTACAACAGCACTTGTTCATTATCGTTTCGAATATATGTTGGCTGTTTTTGCCTGTGAACATTTCATATTATGAATTAATATCGAGGCTTCATCCCGGTAGGCGATTGAGTCGACAACAGTTAATGAGCGTTTTCTTTATCAGTGATGCATGTTTCGTGCTCGTTAGGTCGATGGAGGGTAAACAGCCTTAATTGGATAAGTTTTGCCGTGTTGACGTGAACTTTAATTTTCGGATCAGTGCTCGAATCTGCTCAGTTCGTTATGATAACTATCCATACGTTGTATATCATGAATAAAAGCAACACACTACAGTTTGAGTCTCGTTTGTCCTCGTCAGTGTTGGATACCTATTCACAACATCAAGTTTGACCGACATCTATTTGCATCAAGTCATTGATACAGGGTGTTTACAGATATACCAATAAATTTTGCCTGTTAACGAATATTGGGATATAATGTACATGTAGTTTAAGACCCATACAAGCACTGAAGCGTTAGTTGATTTAGATCACTGCATCTAGCAGCCACATTGTGTAGTGCTGCGGTGAGTAGGTAAACTAGTCCATTACCTAGTGATGTATCAATCATTCATTCATTATGTTTCACCAAGTATTAAACGAGAATTCCATACATAATTATTAAATTTCTCATACATTATCCATAAAAAAATTGAAATTGACATGGAGTCGAACGGTTCAGCTTTTTAGACTCAACCATAACTAGAATCAATAATGATATCAGTTTTGAAATATTCAGAAACGACACATCCGTAGATGCCATAATTCATTTAGTCCCCTAAATCATAAACTTGCAGTCTTTAACTCCATAATCCAGCCGGCGTTCAGAGTGTTCAATTGCGCATCACATAAAACATGGACTCTGTCAGCACCCCACCTCTTCAGTACCTTCAAATGTTGAATCGAATACTGCTGTCTCAGTTATCTTTTAGCTCTAAGTGAGTTAACATATTTGTTATTTGAATGCGAGTTTGACTTGATGATTTTCACCTCACAACACCACTGACGTTTTTGTTTTCAATGAAATAAACCCAAAGTATTTAGATTTTCACTATATTAACAAAACTACGACCGGTTTCACCACACTGTGGCTTCATCATCTATCTGATGAAGCCACAGAGTGGTGAAACCGGTCATAGTTTTTTTAATATAGTGAAAATCTAAATACTCAAGTTTTATTTCATCGGAAATATATATATATATATCGATTTTCATCAAGTAACGACCTCCTCAATCAAACCACTGACGTTATCGATTATAGCCAATTTTGGTGGTAATCGCCCCACCGCACTATTTTCTTCTTTTCAAGTCATACAGGTATGTTTTGTATGTCTTATGGCATGATCTGGAAGACTTTGTCGATTCAAGCGATTCTGAAAAGGCATTCATTCAGAAGATGAACAAGATGATAATCTAACAACATCTTCTAATACAACGTTATCAAAAATTGTTTCATCGGAACAGATGAGAAAACCATGTGGTCAAAAATTTGTCCCGAACGAGCAGCACGAACCAGATCGGAAAATATAATTAAGGGTGAGTTCTCAATAGTACGGCCTGCTGTAAAGAACCGAAAAACAGCTGAAGAATTCTTCGATATTTTTTTGATTAGGTAATTAGTACTAGTATTATAAGATATATCATTGAGCGTTTGGCTACTATTCGGGATCTTTATGATAATCAGCACAAATATTTGGTCAAAGAAGTGGATGCTGCCGAACTTCGTGCTTTTTTGGGTCTCCTCTATTTTCATCCGGGGTGTACAAAACAAATCGTCTGAATTTAGAGGACCTATGGAAAACTAATGGTTTCGGTATTGATATATTCAGAGGAGTTAGGTATCTGCAAAGATTTCAATTACTACTCAGATGCTTGCATTTTGATATCTCTGAAAATAGACAAATTAGGCTACAAATTGATGAATTTACCCACATTAGAGCATTGTTCACTAAGTTTGTTGAAAACTGTCAAGGCGCTTATGCTTCTAGCTAGTACGTCACCATAGATGAACAGCTTCCTGCATTTCGTGAACGATGTCCTCTTCGAGTATATATGCCGAATAAACCTTCAGAGTACGGATTGAAAATATTCGCTTTAGTTGTTGCAAAATCATATTACGTGGTGAATGTGGAACAATATGCGAGTCAACAACAAGATGGCCCATTCAAAGTATCCTATTTACCGTTCGATGTAGTTGACAGGTTAGTGGCACCCATCAGTTAAACCAACCGAAATGTGACTGTTGACAACTGGTTTAGCAGTTTTCCGCTGATGACCCATTTG
The DNA here is from genome assembly GCA_013387265.2 of Cryptolaemus montrouzieri. Classification (NCBI taxonomy): domain Eukaryota; kingdom Metazoa; phylum Arthropoda; class Insecta; order Coleoptera; family Coccinellidae; genus Cryptolaemus; species Cryptolaemus montrouzieri. Next base: position 138,908,254 of record JABFTP020000185.1, on the reverse strand, counting down.
TTGAAAAATCACCAACTTACTTCCCTTGGCACCATAAGAAAAAATGAAGCTGAGCTTCCACCTGCGTTTGTAGATACTAGAAATCTAGTGTTTTCTACAGGACACTTCCATGTAATCATATATACCGAAGAAGAAAATAGTAGTACTGGTTGGCACCACGCTTCACCACGACGATAAACGATAAAATAGCTGAAAGAACTTGAGAAGCAAAAAAAGCTGAGATATTAGATTTTCATAATTTCACCAAATGCGGAGTAGATGTGGTCGACGAACTGTGCTGAAATTATGACGTATCACGTAACAGTAGAAGATGGCCACTAACCTTTTTTTTTCAATGATGAACGTCGAGGCAATCAATGCCAGAATAATATATCGAAGCAACACTAAGAGTATACAAAAGAAAAGAGAATTCCTTTTAGATTTGCTTGCAGCTTGTGCAAAAACATCTTTTGTCTCGTAAAGATAATGACAGGTTTCCTAAGCAATCGAAAAATTCAATCAAATCTACATTGAATGGGAACGAATTAGAACCGAATGAAAGAGAGCCAAAACGCCAGAAAATTGGAAGATGTGGAGTGTGCCCCAGGGGTAAAGATAGAAAGTGCCGAAAGAAATGTGCCAAATGTGAAGGTTTTTTGAGTCTGGATCATAGTCTTATTCTATGTCAAAATTGCTATCAATAGAGCACACTGTAAAATTTTCATCTTTCAATATTTTTAGTTCGCGTTTTTCTCTTTGATTGAATCATACATTTTGTTCATTTATTTGATATTCTACTGAATGAATACGTTTTTGTTATATTCTGAACCGAAAAATGTATGTTTTTTTTCATTGAAATTATGTCGTGAAAAATTTTTCTTTTCTATTATATTCTGTAGGTAGGTGAATCAAATGCACTTTCTTTTCTGGAGGAATACGGTGTCTGTTTACGCAGTCAATTATCCAATTCCCGAAACAAATTGTTAATTATTTCACACGAAAACCAAATGCGAAGAATTTCACTCCACAACATCAAACATGTAACATAAGTTTACCACACCAACGCTGGGTGCATATTATAACGATAACAACTCTTCCAATGTTTTGAATCGTTATATCTCAGAAACGGTTAGGAAAGAATATTCAGACATTTTTACCTGATCTACAATCGTTGTTTCAATTTATTTTATGATAAAACTTCCGTTTTTCTGAAAATAGCAGAAAACCCATTTTCGAGATTTGACCCCAAGTCAATTTATTGCGATGAGAAGTTCTTAAATTTCACTTATGATGGCTTCGAACAGTCCTATCACCTTTGCGTTGGGTGAGAATTTTTCTACCTTCGAATGTGTTGCGTACCTCAAGATTAGGTTAAAAAATTCTGGATATAATATACCTTAAAATTTCATAACAAAACAAATATAAATATTTTCCCTAAATATTTTAATTCTTCTTCTGTTGTAGAAATTCCTCGCAATTTGGAAGATTATACCGTTCTATCTCTCTTAGGCACGTTTCGGTGTAAACAATGCATACCAACCCATTGATCCTATCTTATTCTTAGAATCTTTAAATTTTAGAATCCAAACTCTCTCCCCTTTTCTACAGTGTGTAAGAAAATGCACAGACCTAAGAGACATCATCATTTTTCAATCGTCCATCTATCATAACTTCACTTTTCTATCATTCTTCTACCATCTATCTTTCATCATCGATCTATCATTCAGTATCTAATATTCAGTTTGTAACACTCAAACTGTAGCTTTAATCTGTATCAATAGTAACTAGGATCATTACATTGTATTAATTCACTATTCATCATCTTATTATATTGTCAATACAGTCAGTACAACGTTATATGAATCGTTAAATTTATATATGTGTAAATAAATAGTGTTAGACAAAGAATCAGTCTCAATCAACAAAAATTACTCACAGTCAGGTAAAACTCACTGTAAGACAAATAACAGAATGTTTAAATTGACTAGATTATAACATTTGAACTTGGGAGGCCTTTACTTGGTAAAATTCCATTATCAATAATAAAAACAAGTACTGTGTTTTAAGAAATTTGACTTAATAATTGCGATTCGTAACGCGTTTCACTACACCGTAGCTTCTTCAGACGAATAAATGTACAGGAAATAAGAATGATAATATAAATACAAATGCTCCTAAGTAATTGAAAGCTTATTGGGTTGCTCCTTTTTAAGTGGTTATTGATGACAGGTATATCAAATAAAATTAAGGAATAGATTGCTCCCTGAAGAGATTCAATAGAGGTGAAGGGCTTAAATCACCTTGTTCGTTGATGACTCTACCTGAGTGTTTGTGCTTGTTGATTTCTAAAGTTTCCTAAAGATCTATCTTCCAGTCTTTATCATCTGTATGCAAAATTTCAAACTGTGGATCGAAAGACATAGCTTTCCTAACTAATAATAGTTTAGGCAAATATATAAAAATAATAAAACCAAATCAGATAAAAACAATAAATCAGGTGTTCATAGATTGAATTGCAGTGACTGTGATAATTTCTACATTGGTAGAACACATAGAAATTTTAGTATTAGAATATCGGAACATAAACGCAGTTTTTCAAATAAAAATCAGATTCAAATTACTCGAATTATCTCCAAGAAAATAGTCACTCTTTCCACCCACAGTTTGAAATTGTGCATACAGATAAAAAATATTGGAAGGTAGATCTTTGGGAAACTTCAGAAATCAACAAACACACTCAGGTAGACTCATCAATGAAGTCGATTTAGGCCCTTCACCTCTATTGAATCTCTTCATGGAGCAATATATTTCTTAATTTTATTGGATATACCTGTCATCAATAACCACTTAAGAAGGAGCAACTCAATAAACTTTTGAATGACTTAAGAACATTTCTATTTATATTCTCATTCTTATTTTCTGTATATTTATTCGTCTGAAGAAGCTACGGTGTAGTGAAATGCGTTACGAGTCGCAATTATTAAGTTCAATAATATACAACATACATTATACAATATAATAAAAACAAAGTATTATCCATAATAGTACTTAATTACTTATTTATTTTTCATTTAATTTTATATATGATTTTATAATTACACTAATATTGCTATCAAAGAATGTTTGTATCTATTTACTTAATTAGAGATTTTACTTTTGATTTTATGAATTGTCTTGATTCATGAATTTGTTTGATGATATTTAACCTTTATTATAATCTAATAAATCTAATAAAGAGTTAAATATCATCAAATAAATAGCCATTAATAATTCATATAATCATATAATAATTAATATAATAAATGATAGATCTAACCATTCGTAAAAATCTGTATCAGAAAGCCATAAATGAAGTATATCCTATTCATAAAGACTATAAAATATTCAACAGTTTAACATTCTGCGGTTCTGCAAGTACAAATATTAAATCCTTTCTCGTCAAACAAAATCTTAATATAACTTTCAAAACTTCTAATAACTTAGGTAAACATATTAAAAATAATAAATCTCGTGTTGAAAACTCAAGTAAATCAGGAATCTATAAACTCAATTGCGGTTCTTGTGATAAAATTTATATCGGTAGGACCTATAGGGTTTTGCATAAGAACATCTGAACATAAACGTAGCTTCGATAAAAATAAATCTGATTCAAATTATTCAAACCACTTAATGAAAGAAAACCATTCATTCAATAAAAACTTTGACATATTACATATAAAATCAAAAGTTCGAAATTAGATCTCCTAGAAGCATTAGAAATAAATAGATACAAACATTCGGACAAGCTTTTGAATGAGCCGGTAGATGTAAATTATTCACCCTACTTAACTTGTTTAATTAGTTTTTATTACCTTTCATACTAACTGTACAATGGCTCGGTGTGGATTTTCCTGTTATTCATCCAACTTGTTCTACGATTTGTTTATAATACCATACTCTTCAATCTGTTTGTCATTCTTGATAAAGCTGCTGTGTCAGCGAAACGTCGTCGAATTTTTTCAAATAAAGTGTAGATTAAAGTTAAACCTTGTGTTTTTTTATCTCATTTATATCATGGATCTACATCAAGTAACGGCCTCCACAATTCAAATTTGCGCATATATTACTCACAGTTCGGCAAATCCTCAAATCCTTGAGAATGAGTGCTTGTCGACTATGAGTAATTGGACATACCTGTATCTAACCGTTTACTCGTAAACAACTCTGGATTTGCCTATGTATTCCAGACAAAATGAAAATTAACTTTCATATCTCTGAGAATGATCATTTTAATGATACATTGAAGGCTGAAAGAACGCTAAAAGAAATAACATTCAAGCAAAAGTTGTATGCAAATGAAAAGAAAAATCACATCTCCAATTTTATTCGCTTCAGTAGCTGCGGCATATAAAAAATTTGCAAGAGAAAATGAGTTACTCGAATTTAATAACATTATAAAACCATAATGGAACAAGAACTACCTCCTCTTTTTTCTTTCACCAAATCTTTCCGAGCTTAATGGAGCTTCAATGAAATTAATATAGTTTTTAATTTTCTGACCATTCATCATATCGATTGCATCCCAATTGAATTAGCAATATCGGTTCCAGGAAAAATTAAATATTTGAATGAGATCTCCAGGAATTCTTGAAAATAACATCGTTCAGACTTATTTTAATTAGGAGAATGGGCGCTCGGGAAAAATTGTGAATATTCAACGGGATGCTTCTGTAATTCCGGCAGATTGAAATATCCGGCGAGAACGAATAAATAAATCGGATTTCAGAAACTTCATTCGCTTTGAGAGATTTTTCCATTTTACGTTTCGGTTTGATAAATGGGATGCAAGAAAGTGGATCATTTGATTATCAGAATACATCGGAAGTTTTGAAAAATCGAATTTTTTATTAAATAATTGATTATGACTGATTAGCCTGATGGGAAAGCAGCTGGGATATCTCGGTGACATTTCGAACCACATCGTGAAAAAACATATTTCCCAATCAGAAATATTGAAGTTTTCCTCGTTCCTCACTACGAGTATTGTGTGGTAGTCGGTTTTATCTGAAGAAGAAAATATTGAATACAAAATCTAATGAGAGCTATTAATCATTATACATTTCTCTAATTGATCAACCTCCACAAGCTGCTGATTTTGTCTGTTAATCAAGATCATCATATTCAAGAGTAGGTAAAGCTTTATGGATGAAATTATTCAACAATTCATAAATTAGATATCAATCAATCAATCTATCAATATTTCTTCATTTATATATTGAATCAGGAACCCCAACAGAAAAATTCCAATTACAGGGGTTCTCTACAAAAACAATTCAAGGTAATATATAATATTAAAGTCGTAAGGCCTTTTTCGGGAATAATCCGAGGGGATAACGGTAGTTTGAACATGGCGGAGAAGAAGCGATGGGGTGAAAAATTGGGGGCCAAAGGCCCCCGCGAGTAATTTTTTTCCAAAGGAGAAGGGTCTGTGGAAGGTTTTTGCCGAATTTGGAGTCCCTAGCGCCAACGACGAAGCTCTGAGGATTTTTCGGAAACTTTCGCCGAAACGGCGAGATTTCTTCGGAATCGGAAACTACGGTCGTTCGGAAGACGATCGGAACAATCGATCGAGCGAAAATTCCCATGAAAGCTCCGAAAAAGCTCGTCAGACTCATGTCTATACAAATTTTTCCATCGCGTTCGTTCGTTTCAAAATCTGGATAGAGAGCCTCGAGTTTCGCATGTGTACCCGCAATTGCTTCATTCCCGTTAAACTACGCGAAACCTGTAAAATTTGCTATTCAACAAAGCGCTATCGGCGGACTTTTGGAAATTTCGCACCGTTTTCCTCATTCCGAATATCTCTGACGGCCAGAAATAAAATAAATTAATGAACGTCGAGATGTCAAAATAAGGGGTTTTCTTTCATCTATCCTACTAATGGGGGGTTATCGGCAGAAAGGATTCGGGTTAATAACGATTCCTACATATCTCGAGATCGGGTCCGCCGAGAGAAATCGTTACTGTAACACTTAATTTTCGAATTTGGGACGATTTCTGAGACTTATATTTTCGAGAAAAAGACAGTAAACACGGGGGCGGAGACAGTCACTCTCCTACCGCCCCTTAGATCGCTATTCAATGTCGGAATTGAGCGTTACCAACGTGTAAAATTTAATGCTCTCTCGCTTTTGAATGAAAATAGTGAGATGGAAATAGTTAGTAACTTTAATTTACACCAACATAATTTCGATACTAACAACATCATCTCTCTCTTCTGAGTGACAATCGAATCTAACCTTATTTCAATTAATCTTATATTCGATCTCTAAAATAAGTCATTCCGAATTTTATAAGAACAAAAGTTAGACGAAACTTGCTATAAACTTTTAGAAGTAAATGATCGTAGTTTGATGTATATTTTATCCATGTTAATGTATATTTTGTTTAAGGAAAGGAACGAGATACTATCAAAACTTATAAATTTAACATTTTGAGGTTATTCTAACCTAAACAATATGATTCAGACGGATTGTTATAATAAAAAGGAGTTTAGGAAACTAACAATAATGTTTGAAAGGTAAGTGAATGTAATTTGAGGTTTATTCGTGTATTTTAATGTATATTTTCTTAGGCATGCTCAAGAAATGTACTCAGAATTTACATATTTCATTTTTCTTTCATGGTTATTTTAACCTATATGCGTAGAAAATGATCTGGAATTACTAGGATTTTTCAACGAATCAGTTGGAGGATCTTACAAAATGATGGGATATCCTTCGAGTTGCTATTAATAGGTATTGAGTTCTTTTGTATAATAATATACTGTAACTGTATAAAAATTTCTGTTAGGTCATTTAGAGTATGTATCATATGAATATTGAAAGCTATCCACTACAGGCAATATCTGTATTGAAACATTTGAAGCTTGATGTCAATATGACGTTTCAGTTGTTTATTCAATAGGAAGTACGTTTTATTCTACAATTATCTAAAGGTAGAAGTTAATGAGATTCAATGTGTTTGGCAATGTTCAAGTTTAAATAAAAGAAAATAAAATCTCAAATTTTCATAAAAGGTAATTATCGTGAGTTCCTTCTATTCATAACTCATAGTTACTGTTTTCAGGAAATTTTATCAAGGTTGTTGAATGAATGACAGGAATTCCTCATTGATTTGAAGTTGAAAGTTTCTCTGTTATAGGTGTCTGATAGTGGGAAACATGATGTTTAAATATGTAGAAGTTGCTTATGAAGTTTTATTTTGTACAACCACAACAAACATGTTGCTGCTTATGTGAATCATGTTTTGGAAAAAATTCAACTACTACTTGGAGAATGCTATGCGATTTGACAATTTTTGTAATAGGTAGTTGTACTATAGGTATTTTATGTAATTGTGTAAAATGAGCATGTTCATCACGTAATATGGAAATATAAAGTTGTTTTAATGCAATTTGTTCCTTTCATTTTCATTTCATAGTATATTATAAGGTTTCACAAGAAAACTAATTAAAGAGAAGTAAAATTGAAGAAAAGAAATTGCAATTATTAGAGAGCAAGTTTATAAGAAGCTGACAACCTGAAACCAACTGCCAACTCTACAGTTAAGGATCTAGGATATTAACAGTTAGAAGAAACACTTTCACTGAAACTGATATATAGTTGACATCATTGTATTATATATGTGCGTCCATAATGTAATTTACAAATTTGTGGATCTCATTTCTGCTTTCCACAAGAACACTTCAATTCAGAAGATGTTTGTTCTTTCTGGTAAACAAATTGTGTGAATTTTGGTCATACTCCCAAGAAGTTTCAATTTGAAAAAACTTTTATGTTCTATTTTATTAATATACTTGAGAAGTGATTCTTTCATTTTGCTGTTTCAAGCTCATATTTGTTGATTATTATAATTCAAGGATTTTATTGGATTCTCATCTGATCTAATACGAGTCAGAACTGTTGAGTGAAAATTAAAAATTCGAAACTATAGATTTGCTTATATTGATCCTTCTGAAGTATATATTTAATACTTTTGAACTAAAAATTTGGAATATTGTGAATTAATATTAGAGTTGTTGATGATTGAATTTCTATCCCTAAAGGGTGATTGAACAATTTATTTTTTAAATCAATGTTGAAATGTTTTTAATTTCATCTTATGCTAGCTCAATTGGAGAAAGTTAGGATTTTCAAATTGAATGTTTCCTTTTGAATGGGGATAGTAGTGAATAGTGTATCACCATAAAACATACTGGAAGCTACATTACCCTAAGGATGACTGGGGTAATATATGAGAGATTTCCATGTAACATAAAGAACTATTAAGTAAAAATATGAATAATGAAGTGAATATAATAAGGCGTTCAGTATGGATAGAGTTGATATGAAGGCGTTCAGTATATTAGGCGTTTAGTATATTGGCTATTTAGATATAAAAGGCGATCTCAATGGGCTCACTTGTTATAAGTAAAGTTCGACAGATATTCTATCAATATTGACTTACTAATTGAAAACAGAAGAAAAACATTTTCAATTCAAATGATATAAGAAAAAATCCAATTCATATAGAAACAAAGTTGTCGATTGTAGCTTCATTTCATGAAATATAATGGTTTGCTAGATATAAAATTTCTTCAAACGGTAAAAGGGTGACAAGATAGGTGTAGCATACTCCAAATTTGACCTGACTAGGGCAAAGTATAGTCTTTTCAATGACTTAATATTCTTAAAGTTCCCAGTAATTGTAAGTATAAAACCAAGCATTTAAAAAGCTCTCGATACTATGCAATCCACATGAAGTGCATATGAAAGTTTGATATCTAAGACAGTACCCAAGTCCTTAACCTGTTAAACCATAGTCACATCCTGATTATTGAGAGAAAAGGAGGTATGTATGATGTTGATATTTTTTGAAGAGGTTATGTGCTGACATTTATCGACATTTAGTTTAAAATATTGGGACTTATAGAACAAAGTAAAGAGATCTAAATCGCTTTGGAACAACTGTTTATCAGCATGAGATTCAATTCGTTTGTAAATTTTCAAATCATCAGCAAAGAGTTCATGTGAAGTATAAAGAAAGCAGTCAGAAATGTCATTGATATAGATGGCGAAAAGAAGGGGTTCAAGGTGAGAACCTTGAGGTACCCCGGATGTTACATGGTGCATTTCTGAAGAAAGCCCATTTATCACTACACACTGTGACCTACTCATCAAATATGATTGCCACCATTTCATCATTGATTCAGCCATACCAAAGTCTGAGTGAATACTGAATAAAGTAGCATGGTGCACTTTGTCGAATGCCTCAGCCATGTCCGTATAAACCGCGTCCACCTGAACAACATCATCAACAATTGATATATAAGAAATTGATATATAGGGTTTAATTCGTGAGAACTGATTTCCCTTTGAAGAAACCATGCTGATACTTTGTGATTCTAGAACTGCATAGATGAAAAAGTCGATCAGTTATAATTGATTCAAATATTTTACCAAAGTGACTTAGAGTGGACTTACTGAATATTATTTGATGAGGCGTCGATAAAGATGAGCAACATGATTTGCTGAATATTGGTGGAATCATATAAGGACCAGGTCCTTCAGTAACATTCAGTTCAGCTATTTTATTTTCGATATCAATTTTAGTTAAATGATTGATTGAGATGATGCATTATATTTCTTTTTATGAATGACTTTCGCGGATCTTCGAAGACTCCAGCACAAAAATCACCAAAGGAATTTGAATTAGCACCACTGTCATCATAAACATCGTCATTGAGATTCATTATAGGTCGAATTAGCTGATTTCTTCGAAATTCAGATACGTGAAACCAAATCATTTTTGGATTTTTCATGATGTTCTCATCAACTGATGAGAGATGTTTTTCATAGTCCCTCTGAATCAAAGCCTTGCTCTGCCTAAGCAGGGTTCTCTACAAAAACAATTTAAGATAATTAAAAATAAAGTTCGACTGATATTCTATCAATATTGACTAACTAATGAAAAACAGAAGATAATTTGATTGAGGAGGTCGTTACTTGATGAAAGTCGATATACATATTTTCAATGAAATGAAACTAAAGTATTTAGATTTTCACTATATTAACAAAACTATGACCGGTTTCACCACACTGTGGCTTCATCAGATAGATACATCTGATAGTGAGATAAAAAATACAAGGTTTAACTTTAATTTACACTTTATTTGAAAAAATTCGACGACGTTTCGCTGACACAGCAGCTTTATCAAGAATGAAAACAGAATGAAGAGTATGGTATTATAAACAAATCGTAGAACAAGTTGGATGAATAACAGGAAAATCCACACCGAGCCATTGTACAGTTAGTATGAAAGGTAATAAAACTAATTAAACAAGTTAAGTAGGGTGAGTAATTCACATCTACCTGTTCATTCAAAAGCTTGTCCGAATGTTTGTATCTATTTATTTCTAATGCTTCTAGGAAATCTAATTTTGAACTTTTTGATTTTATATGTAATATGTCAAAGTTTATATTGAATGAATGGTTTTCTTTTATTAGGTGGTTTGAATAATTCGAATCAGATTTATTTTATCGAAGCTACGTTTATGTTCAGATGTTCCCATGCCAAAACTCCTGTAGGTCCTACCGATATAAATTTTATCACAAGAACCGCAATTGAGTTTATAGATTCCTGATTTACTTGATTTTTCAACACGAGATTTATTATTTTTAATATGTTTACCTAAGTTTTAGAAGTCTTGAAAGTTATATTAAGATTTTGTTTGACAAGAAAGGATTTAATATTTGTACTTGCAGAACCGCAGAATGTTAAACTGTTGAATATTTTATAGTCTTTATGAATAGGATATACTTCATTTATTGCTTTCTGATACAGTTATTTACGAATGATCAGATCTATCATATCCGGATTATATGAATTATTAATCGCTATCTGTTTGATGATGTTTAACTCTTTGTTATAATCTTCTACTGATAAAGGTACATTGAGTAACCGATGTACCATGCTGTTTAAAGCTGCAACTTTGTGTTGAATTGGATGTAATGAGTAGTTATGTATAATTGTATCAGTATGTGTTGGTTTACGAAAGACCGAAAAACATGATTATTATTTTGTTTAGTGATTTTCAAGTCCAAAAATTAATGGAATCGTTCTGTTCAATTTCTATCGTGAATTTAATGTTCAAATGGATGGAATTAATGAAATTAAGAAATAAGTCTAATTGACGAGTAGTTCCAATGAAACATACTAAGATGTCGTCAACATATCTATACCAATAAAGAAATTTGGAAATGAGTGGATGTGTATGAATTTTCTGTTCAATATTATTCATAAAAATCTCTGCTAAAAGTGGACTCAAAGGATTTCCCATGATCAAACCATTTTTCTACTGTAATAGATGTTGTTGAACGAAAAATAATTTTGTTCAATAATTAATCAATAATCAATCAATCAATAATTCATTCAATAAAAACTTTGACATATTACATATAAAATCAAAAAGTTCAAAATTAGATCTCCTAGAAGCATTAGAAATAAATAGATACAAACATTCGGACAAGCTTTTGAATGAACAGGTAGATGTGAATTATTCACCCCTACTTCACTTGTTTAATTAGTTTTATTACCTTTTATAATAACTGTACAATGGCTCGGTGTTGATTTTCCTGTTATTCATCCAACTTGTTCTACGATTTGTTTATAATACCATACTCTTCATTCTGTTTTTCATTATTGATAAAGCTGCTTTGTCAGCGAAACGTCGAATTTTTTCAAATAAAGTGTAGATTAAAGTTAAACCTTGTGTTTTTATCTCATTTATATCATTGATCTACATCAAGTAACGGCCTCCACAATTCAAACATCTGATAGTATCAATCTGATGAATTCGTAGTATGGTGAAACCGGTCAAAGTTTTGTTAATATGGTGAAAATCTGAATACTTTAGTCTTATTTCATTGAAAATAAAAACAGAAGAAAACAATTTCAATTCAAATGATACAAGAAAAGATCCAATTCTTATGGAAACAAAGTTGTCGATTGTAGCTTCAGTTCATGAATTATAACGATTTGCTAGATATAATACCAATTTTTTCTTGGAGTAAACCAAGCTCATATTGATCAAATCGAAAATCTTCAAGTGGTAATTACAGAAACGCATTAATCTTAAAACGACAGAGTTGTAGTATAGAGCAGTTCGGGTTTCAGGTACGTAAAATAAGGTTATGATATTGAGGAATATTGAAAGTGAGGGAATTAATCAAAGGGTAGTTGTAATAGTTATTCATTATTATTCAAAATTAGGTACAAAAACACCATCAAATAGAGCACGTCTACCCTCCAAGCTTAAGACACGATATCGGCACAAGCTGACTTTTTAATCACTTTGCAGCAAATTGCGATTAAATCTGTAATTTAAACTTTTGAAAAGTTTTCTCTTTACTCTCTCAATATGAACGTGTCAAAAGAGTGACCAGATAGGTGTAGCATACTCCAAATTTGACCTGACTAGGGCAAAGTATAGTGTTTTCATTGACTTAATATTCTTAAAGTTCTTAGTAATTCTTGTAAACCAAGCATTTAAAAAACTCTCGATACTATGCAATCCACATAAAGTGCATATGAAAGTTTGACATCCAAGACAATACCCAAGTCCTTAACCTGTTGAACCCTAGTCACATCCTGATTATTGAGAGAAAAAGAGGTATGTATGATGTTGACATTTTTTGTAAAGGTTATGTGCTGACATTTATCGACATTTAGTTCAAAATATTGGGACTTAAACAAAGAAAAGAGATCTAAATCACTTTGGAGCAACTGTGTATCAGCATGAGATTCAATTCGTTTGTAAGTTTTCAAATCATCAGCAAAGAGTTCATGTGAAGTATAAAGAAAGCAGTCAGAAATGTCATTGATATAGATAGCGAAAAGAAGGGGTTCACGGTGAGAACCTTGAGGTACCCCGGATGTTACAAGGTGCATTTCTGAGGAAACCCCATTAATCACTACAAACTCTGACTTACTCCTCAAATTTGATTGTAACCATCTCATCATAGATTCAGCCATACCAAAGTCTGAGGGAATACTGAATAATGTAGCATGGTGCACTTTGTCGAATGCCTTAGCCATGTCCGTATAAATCACCTGAACAACATCATCAACAATTGATATATAAGAAATTGATATATAGGGTTTAATTCGTGAGAACTGATTTCCTTTGAAGAAACCATGCTGATACTTTGTGATTCTAAAACTGCATAGATGAAAAAGTCGATCAGTTATAATCGATTCAAATATTTTACCAAAGTGACTTAGAATGGACTCCGGCCTATAGTTGTTAATTAGATTTTTCGTACCGTTCTTGACAATAGGTATAATTTTGGCCAGCTCCCATCTATCCGGAAACACTCCTAGCCGAAAAGACTTACTGAATATTATTTGATGAGGCGTCGATAAAGATGAGCAACATGATTTACTGAATATTGGTGGAATCATATAAGAACCAGGTCCTTCAGTAACATTCAGTTCAGCTATTTTATTTTCGATATCAATTTTAGTTAAATGATTGATTGAGATGATGCATTATATTTCTTTTATGAATGACTTTCGCCGATCTTCGAAGACTCCAGCACAAAAATCACCAAAGGAATTTGAATTAGCACCACTGTCATCATAAACATCGTCATTGAGATTCATTATAGGTCGAATTAGCTGATTTCTTCGAAATTCAGATACGTGAAACCAAATCATTTTGGATTTTTCATGATGTTCTCATCAACTGATGAGAGATGTTTTCATAGTCCCTCTGAATCAAAGTCTTGCTCTGCCTAAGCAGGGTTCTCTACAAAAACAATTTAAGATAATTATAAATAAAGTTCGACAGATATTCTATCAATATTGGCTAACTAATGAAAAACAGAAGATAATTTGATTACTTGATGAAAATCGATATACATATTTTCGATGAAATAAAACTAAAGTATCTAGATTTTCACTATATTAACGAAACTATGACCGGTTTCACCACACTGTGGCTTCATCAGATAGATACATCTGATAGTATGAATCTGATGAATTCGTAGTTTGGTGAAACCGGTCAAAGTTTTGTTAATATAGTGAAAATCTAAATACTTTAGTTTTAATTCATTGAAAATAAAAACAGAAGAAAACATTTTCAATTCAAATGATACAAGAGAAAGATCCAATTCTTATGGAAACAAAGTTGTCGATTGTAGCTTCAGTTCATGAATTATAACGATTTGCTAGATATAATACCAATTTTTTCTTGGAATAAACCAAGCTCATATTGATCAAATCGAAAATCTTCAAGTGGTAATTACAGAAACGCATTAATCTTAAAACGACAGGGTTGTTATAGAGCAGTTCGGGTTTCAGGTACGTAAAATAAGGTTATGATATTGAGGAACATAAAAGTGAGGAAATTAATCAAAGGGTAGTTGTAATAGTTATTCATTATTATTCAAAATTAGGTACAAAAACACCATCAAATAGAACACGTCTACCCTCCAAGCTTAAGACACGATATCGGCACAAGCTGACTTTATAATCACTTTGCAGCAAATTACGATCAAATCTGTTATTTAAACTTTTGAAAAAGTTTCTCTCTACTCTCTCAATATGAACGTGTTAAAATGGTGACCAGATAGGTGAAGCATACTTCAAATTTGACCTGACTAGGGCAAAGTATAATGTTTTCAATGACTGAATATTCTTAAAGTTCTTAGTAATTCTAAGTATAAAACCAAGCATTCAATAAGCTATCGATACTATGCAATTCACATGAAGTGCATATGAAAGTTTGACATCTAGGACAATACCCTAGTCCTTAACCTGTTGAACCCTAGTCACATCCTGATTATGGGGAGAAAAAGAGGTATATATGATGTTGACATTTTTTGTAAAGGTTATTGCTGACATTTATCGACATTTAGTTCAAAATATTGGGACTTAAACAAAGAATAGAGATCTAAATCACTTTGGAACAACTGTGTATCAGCATGAGATTCAATTCGTTTGTAAATTTCCTTCCTTAACCTATTAAACCCTAGTCAATAGTTTTTTCGGTGTAGCGGAAATGACCGCAACAAGGGAATTTCAAATACAATACCCTATATGTTTATACATTTTAGATTTAGAGGAAAAAATTCCTTATAAACAATCAAGAAAGATGCTTTTCCTTCAATGTTGTGTTCATAAAAATCAAAATGACAATAATTGTTATCACCTAAATCAAATTACTCACGAATTCATAAAATAAATATATATATATATATATAATGAAACTATCATGTATTTGTTGAAGTTTTGATTTTTGCACGAAAAGAGAATTTTTATTGAAAATATAGCAAGAATTGAAAATGACTTTCATTCATCTCCTGACAATAACCTAATCGATCATTGAAATTTCTAAGAGGTTTTGCAGAAAATGTAGGGGTATCAAATTGATTTCTTCTGTTATGTGACGCCTTAATTCATCTAGATTGGCAGGTCGTCCTCTATAAACTCCGCATTTTTAGTGGCATCATAAAAAGAAGTCTAAAAGCGATAGATCAGGTGACCGCGGGGGCCACTCGATAGAACTCTTCTACTGATCCATCCTTCTGGAAAAACTACATCCAGATAATTTCGAATATCTACCGCAGAGTGTGAGGGAGCTCCATCTTGTTGGAACCATACAGTATCAGCTGGGGTTAAAGGATTATTAAAATTTG
Source organism: Cryptolaemus montrouzieri (assembly GCA_013387265.2). Taxonomy (NCBI): domain Eukaryota; kingdom Metazoa; phylum Arthropoda; class Insecta; order Coleoptera; family Coccinellidae; genus Cryptolaemus; species Cryptolaemus montrouzieri. The sequence continues at coordinate 138,892,555 of JABFTP020000185.1, read as the reverse complement.
GAATTAAAGCTGTTATGGCTGGTAGAATATCATTTCTTAATGATTCCAAATATCGCTCTCCATTTAAATTTCCCTCTATAAAAAAATGGACCAATTATGTGGTCACCGATAATACCGGCCCAAACATTGAATTTTTGTGGATGTTGTGTATGAATCTCTCTAATCCAATGCCTATTAACTGTACCGTTGAGGCAGAACGTAGCTTCATTCGAGAATACGATTCTATTCAAAAAATTTGGGTTTGCCATAATCATTTCCATGATTGTCTCTGAAAATTGTACTCTACGGTCAGTATGGTCTTCAGTAAGCTCATGGACGAAATAGATTTTATATGGTTTAATTTTTTCTGTTTTCCTACAAACTGATATCTGAGGAATAACATGATTCAAGGCTAGTTTATTTGTAGAAACCTGAGGATTTTCCTCAATTCCAGTAAAATGTCCAACTTTGTTTCTTAGCCAGTGACAGACTTAGAGCGTCCTGGTCTGGGAATATCTTTCACTTGCCGACTTGATTCATATCTTTGAATAGTTCTCATACTGTAGATTTACTAATTTGATGATCTGGGTGAACAGTATTAAACAGACTGCGAACTTCTTGGTAAGATTGTTGTCACCATATCCGCTCATTATCAAAACCTCGATCCTTTCTGCTTCACTGAGCTTGAAGACCATTAGTAGGAATTGAAGTGCAAAAATCTAAACTTCAACAAATACTTGACATTATATGTCAACCTGTCCCGTTGATTAATAATGCAAGAGTAATTTGGTTTAGGTGATATAATTTTATTATTTTGATTTTTTATGAACTCGGCTCTGAAAGGAAATGAAATGTTCCTAAAACAAATAAACATATAGGGTGTTACATTTGAAATTCACATTTTTTGGTCTGAAATCTCTATGTTCAGCAATGTAGGAATACCAATCTTCAAAGAAATCGCTCGGTAAATAACTGAAATAATTAACCGTTCCGGTACTTTTGCCTAACCCTGTATATTTAATATATAAAACTGTCAATTATCACAAATTATATTCTTATTATTATACGAAGTCATTTTGCAAATTCGTGAGAACTCCACCGTTCATTTATAATGTCGCCAACATAAATTGTAAAAAAGAGTTTCGAAAAAAAATTAGTGTAACCGCTTAGAGTGAATATAGAAATTCTTGATCGTGTACGCCTTAGAGGGTTATTTGCTTCCAAATAACCGTAATTCAATAGCACCAATTGAAAGAGGGTAGCGGCTTTGTCAGTACGGTTCGAAAACCGCAACCAAAATAGAGTGTCCCTGAGGGGTGGAATTATTCGGGAGAAGGTGAAGCGTCTTTACGCACATTTTAAAAAACCTAGTTGTAGTTGTGGTTGTGGGGGATTACAAGTATAGGAAGGTTGGTTCAATAAAATTAAGGAACGAAAATCGATGCATAGTATCAAAATCGATGAAAAAGCTTTATCTGCAGACACTATTGCAGCAGAAATATATACAGAAAAAATTGCAAACCTAGTAGGTGATGGAGGATGCGAGCCTGAGTATGTATTAAATGCAGACGAGACTGCACTGTTTTAGAAGAAAATGCCAAACAGTACATTCATTTTCAGAAGCGAAAAGTCTGCCCCTATATTTAAGGCAGCAAATGATAGAGTTACATCGATGCTATGTTCTAAGGCATTTGTAGATTATGTCATAGAACCACTGATGCCTTATAGATCGTTCAATCATAGTACTTCGAAAAATCAAAACAAAAACACCCATCCAATGTTTTGGTGTGCTAATAATTGTAACTGGTTTCGGAATTGTTTTGTTGCAGAAGTTAGAATTTATTGAAAAGAAGGATTTAGACCAGAAAGCTGTTTCAGTTTTGGACAAAGCACCAGGTCATTCATCCTTGCGAACTTGAAACAATGCATCCAAATATAAAAGTGACATTTTTACCTCCCAACAACATCTTTGCTTCAACATATGGACTAAGGAATAATCCAGGCCATCTAATACATAAGACCAGGGGTCTCCAAACCATGCGAAAGCTTAAGACTAGTATCATATCTAGCCAACGATAGCCAATGTTTTACTGTTCGTACTATTGCTGTGATAAGTTGAATGGAAGAAAATGAAAACACGGAATGATAATTGGAAAAAAAAGAATTTCCACCAGAAACCTGTTCCAGTTTTGGACAAAGCACCAGGTCATCCTTGCGAACTTGAAACTATGCATCCAAATATGAAAGTAACATTTTTAAAATCATATTGCATAATATGGAATGTGATCTTGATATGAATATTATGGAATGCTGGATGAAATTTGACACAGCAAAATGTATCTTAAACTTAAAGGAATCAGTGGAAGAACTGAACCCATAAACAGCAAAATCATGCTGGAAAAAACTGTGGCTTGTTCCGACTGTGGACAATTACGTAGAATCCGTGAAAATTCAAACTTTCACTGCAATTATTGCCCAAATCGCGAATGGAGTAGGACGAGATGGGGGTCCAACAAGATTCATTCAGAAGTTGATTAGATCGCAAGATGAAGATTTGACTGAAACTGACTTGGAGGAAATGATTCACAACCTATTGAAGACGAAGCTTCAAGAAGCAGTGAAAACGTGTCCATTAAATTCTAAAAAACTTAGTAAGAGCTTAAGAATGGCCACTGAGCTTGGTGATTTCTTTATTGAAAAGAGGCAAATTGCTTATGCCACTTCTAAATGAAGAATTGAATTGAAGGAATTTCCAAAACTCCGAGCAAGAGGAATTTACAAAAGTTCTTTGAACTATTGTCATTCAAAATTCGTGGTATTCGCGGTATATTTAGGGAATATTTACCCTGCGAATAAAGGGTTTATACTGTATTTGATTCATTTCTGTGACAGTTCGAATTTGAAAAAATATAAAGTCAGCATCTTTCATGTATACTCGTCATTTCCTGATGATGCCAACTTACTTCTCGAAACGCGCATCGAGTTTTGAAACTTAGTTTCTGTGAAATGGTGTACAGTGTTCTTAGTGTGATAAACCGCTAAGGTTTCAGTCCCCAACTCAGTTTTATTGAAATATAATCGAAACGTAATGTGAATTCAATTGACTAACATCCCATCTATGAAAACAACTGAATACGCTGAATTGAACAATTTTCAGAGATTTGAGCATGAAGATGAGGACCAACCAGGACAGAATTGAGCGAGAAGTAGAAGCGGTATGATATCACAGCTACAGGAAATTACCGCATAACCGGAAATTGAAGGCGGAGGTGACGGAACTGAGGAATAGTTTGAAATATCCAGTTAGCTAAATTAGATCACTGATATTTACATATTCAAATTGGATCTGCGTACGGTAAATAACATCTGTTAAACTACTTAGAGTGATATTAGGAGATAGATAGCTCTATGTAAATGAGATGATACGAAATGAATGAATTTAACAAGTTAACACTGAAGTTCGACTTTTGTTTTCGATTTCAGGAAATTTCCAAATGAAGATTATTCCTTTAGAATTAACGTTGGAGCAAATTATTCTTTAATTCTCATATAGCGTCCTTTAAGAACCTTAACATTTACAATCGAGAGATGAAAATTGTCATCTAATGTATGATTTGTATTGAATCACACTTTTATTACTTGAACTAGAAATGTCTGTTCACTAGTTGATTTATCCAGAATTGATATTGTGGCAATAAAATATCAATATTCGCTTCATACTCTAAAGCGACTAATTAACTTATGGAAAATAATAAGATATAAGAAAAAGCTCCCGAACTGAAAATATATCCAATATTTTGAATCTTTAAATTTTCTTTAAATCTGCATCTGTATAGCATCATTTCCAAAGAGAAAGCCGATCTCTTTGCTCTCTTGTTCTTAAAGAATTCTGTGCTGGATTCATCTAACGCAATACCACCGAACATTGTCGAAATATCGACAGGAGATCTGCTCGTCTACGCCACTCATGTTTGTACATCAACAATGGAAAAGCATGAGGAATGTAGAACAATTGCCCTCGACATCTCTAATCCCCTCGATAGGGTTTGGCATGCAGCCGTGTTGAATAAACTTGCTGCATATGGACATCCCGAAAAATTGCGGGGTTGGATAAATAGCTTTCTCTCGAATAGGTCAATACAAGTTGGGATCCATTCTTTCGCCAACCTCTGTTGCAGATAAAAGATCTTCTGTCATCTATAGAGAACAAGATCTTCGGTTTTGCAGACGATTGTACCCTGGTTTCGTACTTCAGTAGTTTGCGGCCGATTACAGCTGCGAAATCTCATCGTCAGAGATGTCAACAAATTAATAACTTGAACTCTGACTTACAGAGGATATCTGAGAGGGGTCAGTTGGACCAGGTGAGCTTCAACGCGAGCGAAGGCGCAAGAAACCGCGTTTTCTAGAAAGGTCCTCGCTGAACAACCTCCTCTATTGATGCAAGGCCAACAAATTGCATCCAAAGATTCAATGCACCTTCTCGGAATAACGGTCAACTCCGGGGTTTGCTGGCATAAACATGTATCAGCAATAGCTAAGTCGGCATCGGCTAAACTTAGTTTTCTTTTCAGAGCCAAGCGATACTTCACGTCATCGCAGCTGTTGCTTCTTTATAAGGCGCAGATTCGACCTGCTTTGGAATATTGTTCCCATGTATGGGGATCTGCGCCTAAACATTCGTTGGGGATGTTGGATAGTGTGCAAAAACGGGCTGTGCGCCTCATCGACCACCCGGAGATCTCCAACCACTGGCTTTCACAAGACAAGTTACTGACTTTTCTCTGTTATACAGATACATCTACGAAAGATGCTCAAAGGAGCTGAAAGTTTCGGGAAACCTCATACAGTATAAGCGCTTTATTTACGGGGTATATGTTTCGTTAATATGCCGGGAATACAATAACCGTGAATATGGAATGGTAATCTATATGAGATTTAGGGAGATACGTTACTAGGTAGCAAAATGAAAAATAAACAAATAAGAAAACAATTTAATTGAACTCTTCAATTATATTGATTAATTACCATCTTCAGGCTTAGGCAATGGCTTAAAAGTTTTGTAAATTTTTCGAGCTTGACAGTTTTTAAAGCTCCTTTCATTGGAACTGATATTCAGCAGTTCCATTACCAATTTGATTTTTAGAAATATAACTTCTTCTTCACCGTGTAGAAGGCGTAGCGCCTGTTCAGTTCCAGTTTCCCTGCAGCAGTTTTTGTGAAGTTGATTGCCAACTGTCCCGCCATCGTTTTGGTGGTCGTCCAACGGGTCTTCTTCCGTGTGGTATGTTGTTATATACGATTTTGGCTATTCTATCTGGGGTCATTCTGTTTACATGTTGGTTCCATTCTCTTCTTCTTTTTCTTACCCATCTTACAATATCGTCTGTTTCACATTTTTCCCTTATGTCAGTATTTCTTTGTCTGTCATTCAATGTGTAACCAGTTATAGTTCTAGCGTTTTCATTTCTGTTGTTCTTAGTATCCTCTTTGTTACCGACGTTTCCGCTCTTGTTTCTGCCCCGTATGTCATAATTGGTCGCACAAATGTTTTGTAGATTCCGGATTTGCATGGTATACTGAGGTGTTTATTTCTCCAAATTTGTTGTTTAAGATGTCCCGATACTGCAGCTGCTTTGTTCACTTGTCTCCTCACTTCATCTTCAAGGTATCCTGTGCTTGTTATTTTGCACTCTAAGTATTCGAATGACATAACTTGGTCTATAGTGGCGTTGTCTATTGTAAACTTGCAGCGCAGAGGTTCCTTAGCTATGGTCATGCATTTTGTCTTACTTGTTGAGATTTCCATATTGAAATTTTTTGCGCGTTTGTTAAAGGCGTAAACATTCTTTGTAGGTCGTCTTCTGATTCTGCAATGAGTACGGCGTCATCGGCATAGCATAAGATGTTAATTTTGTAGGTTTCCAGGCGATATCCTAGTCTCAAGTTTTTAACGGTCTCTACAAGTTGGTCCATAACAGTATTAATAGTAGAGGGCTAAGACTATCACTTTGGCGGATGCCCGACGTTGTTCCAAAATGCTGCGTTAGGGTGTGGTTTGTTCGTATTTGCGTTGTTGTATTAGTGTTCAGATCTTTTATGAGTCTTATATATTTTTTGGGTACCTCTTTGTTTTCCGGTATCTTGATTACATCCTTCAGTTGGACTCTGTCGAAGGCTTTCGTTAAGTCTATGAAACACTAAGATAATTCAAATTGAATGCTACGCTTCCAGTGCTTTTAAAGCTTTGTCTTCAACAAAAACGATGAATAAATAACTCAATACTGGACTGATAGTAGGGAAGTGAGTTACATTTCGTGATCGCGAAGTTCATCCAAAACAAAAAAAAAATTAGCTGCCCTTATTATCACACCGCAATAAGAAAGTTCAGTGGAATGCGAAAGTTTTCACAGCATGCTAATTTTTAGAAAAATCTTGCTGACTAACATCGGGTGCATGATATCTGGGAAGGTCCTGTACAAGGTGTTTCTCCAGGAAAGAACAAATTTTGCAGTCCGACCCTGGCATTTGATTTTCTTCCACAAATAGTATTGTTAATGAGATGATTTTTATTTACTTTGTAAAGTTTGTTGGGTTAGATTACAGTGTGTTTAGCTCTGAAAATTTCCAGAGATTCTAGGTTTTTCAGCTATGAACACGATGAATAATGTTAAGATTATCTATACTAGGAAAGCGGTGATTGTTATCTAGGAAATGCTATGCGATGTTGGAGTCAGTTTTGTGTTTACAAAAGGAGGAGTGATGTTGCTTGTATCTAATTCGTAAAGATCTTCCTATCTGGCCTATGTATACACACCTTCAATCAGGCAACACAGGCCGTATACACGTGAGTTGTGTAATTTGTGAGTATTATCTTTGGCATTGAAAAATAAATGTGATAATCTACATGTAGGTTTGAGGGCATTTTTTTTCGTTGTGACTTGATATTCAATTTGCAACTTGCAGTGAAATTGGATCAAAACAATTCAAGGGAGAGAATTTGAATATCATTCGATATTGCAAGTTAAGTGAACGTGTCTGTACGGGCTCGGTCGTATTTGGTCGCAAAAGATAGTTAGAATTGCAGTTAATAAGGAAATAATATGACCGTCGTGTTCATAAGACTATAGCCTATAAAGTTAAAATAAAATTATAGCTCTTAAATGAAATTGTGTTGCAGGGCCTACAAATTAATATATTAGCCTTTAATATCAATCAATGAATTAAATCGAGCAAAAACCTTTCAAACAAATAATTTAATTGGACACCAGTGGCGGATCATGGGAAAGAGCAACTGCACAAACTGCAATTAAACTTTTAAAAAATCGGACTACAAATATCAGTGTGGTGTAAATGCCGCGATTGGTGCTTCACCCAACCAGATAAAAGAAATTCTGCAGCGGAAAATCAAATGGAAATATGAAAAATGCATGGATGATGAAACGGAGTCGGAAGAGTCGGAAAATGATGTGAATACGCAACAGGATGATGATACAAATATCATTTATACTGAATTCCTTGAAGAGATAAAAAAACTACGGAAATCAGTTAAATTCATGTCCGACAAGTTTAATGATCTGCAGGAAGAAATGAAGGAGCTTCGAAGCCTGATCAAAAGTGAAAAGGGACAAAACGAGAAAAATAGTAGAAGAGTCCAAGAACTTGAGGCAAAGGTAATGCAACTGGAAAAGTAACAGAAAAAGAACAATCTTGTTTTTTACCTTGTGTGGAGGGTGATAGCTTGTCAGCTGTGGCACAAAATATTTTAAAGGTTATAGGAGTTAACGCTACTAATGACTCTTTCGTGTGTACCCGCATGAAAAGTAATGGTAGAACCAATGTGTCCAACAAGCCAATAATTATGAAGACAAAAACTGCGCAATTCAAGAAAGAAATTTTAGAGAAAAGTAAGGAATATGGAAGGAATTTAAAGTTGCCTAATGCAACCTGCAATAATACAATTTATATAAACAAGGATCTTACACCCGCTACACAATTCCTTTATGAAAAGGCAAGGAAGGAACTTCAAAAGGATCAACCATTTCAAATAAGTCTGGGCAAACAACGGTAGCGTGCATGTAAGAAAATCCGTAGAATTACAGAATCAAGCTGAATATGAAAACTCTACTACAATGAGGATGATTCAGATTTAATGAGATATGCAATAACATTATTTTTGAAAAAAGAAAGAGGTTCATGAAGAATATCTATACTGGCAATATGCCAATTGTACAGACGCATAATATGCAAGAAAAGAGAATGGAAAAATAAACTAGTTCGGGGCTTCAGAACATTAAAAGTGAGATAATTAACAGGCGGAAAACTAAAAGAATGATTTAAAATTCGATGAAGAAATACAGTGTCGAAAAGGACTCTCCTCTGCTCCAGGCTTAAAATTTTGTGATGACGCAAGTTTAGTTAATAATCATGGTTAGGACTGAAAAATCTAAAGTTGAAACTTTTGACAAACTTTCTCTGGATTCGTCCAATTCTGTCAATATACTTGTAATAGTAAAGGGACTAAACAGGTACAGTATATTCCAAATAACTCCTCATCAACGATAAATATAGCATTTTTAAAGACCTCGGATCACTGAAACTTTTAGTAATTCTTAGAACGAAGCACAACATTTTGAAAGCCTTAGAAACTATATGATCAATATCATACTCAAAGGACAACTTACAATAAAGATATATACCAAGATCCTTAATTTGGTTTACCCTCCCAATTACCAGTCCATCGACAGAAAAAATAGTATCGAAGACATTGACATGCTCACACTTATCAATATATAATTGAAAATACCTACTTTGACAGAAAGAGAAAAGTCTGTCAAGATCACTCTGAATCCGCAAAATATCATCATAGAACTGTATAGCACTGTACACTCTAAGATCGTCGGCATATGAATCATGCTTAGTATAAAGAAAAAATTCCGAAATATCATTAATGTGAATTGAAAATAAAAGGGGACCTAGATGTGACCCTTGAGGAGCACCAGAGGTGACACAAATGAAACCGGAATGAGTGCCATTGAGCGCAACATACTGCAGTCTATCCGACAGATACGATTCTATCAATTTCAGTGAGGATCCGACCACACCAAAGTCCCCTAGAACCCACAACAAAGTTGCATGAAGTACCTTATCAAAGGCCTTAGCCATGTCTGTGTAGACGGCATCAAGTTGAATACCATCATCAAAACTACTACTTATGAAATGAACGTAATGAGTTGAATTAGTTAACACCGACCTACCTTGAAAAACCCATGTTGAGATTGAATCGACTTGGAACCGGATTGACTTATCAGTTACTATTGCTTCAAAAATTTTACCGAAATAACTTAGAACAGAAACAGGTCGGTAATTATTCACTTCATTTTTCTTACAACTTTTGAAAATAGGTACGATCTTTGCCGCCTTCCACTTATCTGGAGAGACACCTTGTACTAAGGATTTGTTGAAAATAATCTGAAGTGGAGTCACCAAACTATCGGAACACGATTTTATAAAAATTGGTGGGATGGATTCCACACCTGGACCCTTCGTGACATTCAGCCCCTCGATTTTAGCTTTAACACCCTTCAGATCTATCGTGTTAAATGTAATCGATGAAAAAGATTTTTAATTTGGTAAAGAACAGGTTTATGCGGATCTTTATAAACACTAGAAAAGTACTCTAAAAAAGCATTAGATATAGCCAAACTATTTTCTAAGACTTTTTCACCATGACACATGGATTGAGGCATCCTCTGGCTATCTCTCAACTCGCCCAGATAAGACCGAAAATGCTAATGTTTTTTTATTCCGCCCTCTACAGAAGCAATATGTTTCTTATGATCTCTTTCAATTAAAACTTCACATTGTCTACGCAAAATACAGAAATTTCCCCACAGAAAACGATCTTTAAATTTTTCAAATGTTTGACGTAAGTTAGTTTTATTGTTAATGCATTTTATAGTGTTTTTAACAAACCACGAAGGGAATTCATCACACTTGACAGATCTGTGGGTTACATACTTATCAATCACTATATTCAAAGCAGAATAAAACGAATCAACACATTCATTCACATTGGTAGAACATAACAAAGTTTTCCATTCAAATTTGACAGTGCCGAATTTATCGCTACATAGTCCGCGTTAAAAAATTTGTATATCGATCTCGATTTGCTAGGAGTTGTATCAAAAGAAAATTTTGTATACACTTCTAAGGCGGGATGGTCCCAGTCCTCTGAAAAGAAAGGCTTACAACATCGAACAGAAGATACATCAGTAGAATCAGTAGAATAGTATTATAATGATTGGTGATACCATTGAACTGATTAAGGGAATTATAAGAAGAAAACTCCCTGAACGAGGAATACGCATCACCGCGAACAATATCACTGATGGCACTCACTGCCATGAGTAGATCATGAAAAGATTGAAATCCCCAACTATCATGAAGAGAGATATCATTGGGGTGCGACTCCATTAGAGATGTCACACTGTCAAAAAAGACGACAACATCTTCACTTTTTATATCTGGCGGAAAGTAACAAACACCCAAGAATACTTTCCTATTTCCTGTATCTGACACTTTCACCCATACATCCTCCACTAACGATATATTTCTTAGTGATACACCATCAGCCTTAATTTTCTGTTGACGCCTACGAATACACCACCACCCCCACCCTTAACATTATGGGAATTGCTCCTATCGCGACAAAAGATGTTATAATTATCGCAAATAAATTCAGAGCCGACTACATTATGGTTGAGCCAGGATGCAGTAACATAAATCAAGTCAAAAGTACTGTTCAAAGAGGAAATATAACAGTCTTTGGTTTTGGTTCTCAAACCACAACAATTTTGATAATACAAGCTGCTAAATGAGAGCTCCATTAGTAGGCACAACACAAACGGATAATTCTAGGATCTTTAATAAGAAAAAAAATAGTCATTTCAATAGCTTTAATAGATCCACTTCTGATATTACATGACGAATATTCGAATCCTGCCGTTCATCGTTTTGCACCAGTACTTTGCTATCTTGTATCCAACAAAATATGAAGCCATTATCCCTACAAAATTACCTTGTTTCATAAAAGAGTTTTTTGTTATGAGCGATCGGACTGTCATTGATGTAAACTCTCGAATCCTGACCTGTAAATCCCAGAGCTATGTACTATTAATAGTGAATTAGGCTATTTAAATAAAAGATTACTGGTGCTGCGCCAGAAAAAAATCATTCCCTTCTGGAATAAACCGCATTAGAGAATCGTGATTGAAAGGAAAGCTGTACGAAATATGTAGCAAACAGATTATGACAACATTAAAAATGTTTCATTCGGTCTATCCCAACTTCGAATATCTAATATTTTTCATCAAAGGCGAACTAGATAGTCGATGTCATTTAAGTTTCCACTGTCTTATGTATGAATCATTTTAACCGAAGTTCATGTACCGTCTCGATTCGTGGATCATTATCCACTAATTATTGTGGGTTATGAAGACATTGGAACTGTGTTACTCAGCGATGGCAACGAGTCAACAACAAAGTTTAATTGCAAATAATAGTTGAATCAAGTTTACTTCTAAGAAGTGAGTTGCTTTCGGATGAAATTATACCAGTTTGAATGCTAGGCAACAGCGAATAAGTTGAGACGTGGTCATGGCAGAAACCAATCTAGATTTTGTGGAACATTGTCAGTTAGTTACATATTAAAGAAAGTTCGTTTCATACAATCTAAAGTGCTGACAACTATCTCAGTTAGAATCGGTACCCAATTCAGATTCAGAGAAAATGTGGTCAAAACAATATAGGCAGAGCTATAATGCAATTTTGGTTAGTTGACTCGAATCTTCAAGGTAATACATCAAAACTTCGAAGAAATATCTCGTCAATGAACTGATTGTTAAATATATATATATATATATATATATATATATATATATATATATATATATATATATATATATATATATATATATATATATATATATATATATTCTTTTAAAGAGAGGATTCACAAAAATAATAAATAATTGTATTTACAATAAATGCTTATAGCTATAATTTTGGTGTGTGTCAGAAAAACACAATCGTAGAAATCAAGCGAATAAAAAGAATACCAGCAGAAAAAACAGACCATGCTCGTTCCTCAATAAGGCATCTAAACTCGCAGCATGCCTCCTACGATTGCCCCTGAAGTGTGAGCATAAGAAACGTAACAGGGGAACCATACTATATTGCGTATGATTCAGTAAACGAGTGAAAAATCCTGTGGAAATAACTCGTTTCCCTGTAGCTATTGCACAAGCAATAGATTGTCTGTTTATGTTGTGTTAGTGTCGTGTGTACAAAATGAGAACCAAAAATTTTTCTGCTTAGCAGCTTCATTCTCTCATTGTCATCTTGCACTCCATGATTTCCAGGACTTCCTCACGAAGACAAGGGTGAAAGGGAAGGGAGATTGGGAAAGGTAAAATCTGTAATAATGGAAAAAGAAAAACCAGCAGAAAAATATTTCACCAAAACATACCTAACTCTTATATGTCCAAACTGCTTCTCTGTTTTTCAACAGGGAACAACTCATACACCTTTCGGGAATGAAGCCCAACATGGGTGTAGCCCTTGCCTTATCAACATACACCATGGGAAAAAAACACTAAGGGGATGCAAAAACTAATCTCCTAGATAGACTTAAAGTTCTCTACCTAGTTGATGGAATTATCTGAAACGGAATGAATTTCTTGAAAACCACCTGTAAAATAGTAATTAGGACAATCCAGGAGTAAATATCTTATTGTTTCTTCAGCTGCGCCACAATCTCATGCCGGACTTTCTACAATATTCTATTTGAACATCATACCATTACTACGACCATGTCCTGTCCTGAGACGATTTAATGTACACCAATTTTTCCTACTTATATCGAAACCTGAAACCCTTTTGGAAGGATCCACTATGAGAACTTTATCAAAAACATCAACTTCCTGCCATTCAGTTTTCCAAAGATCAACAGCCTTCACCTGTGTACGCAAAAAGTCAATCGACCAAATAGGTTTCCTAAATTTCAATCTCAGGTTAGATGGATTTTGAAGATCGTGTATTATCAGAAAAACTTCTGGAAATGAGTGATACTTATCCCAAGACGATTTAAGAGCTAGTTTCCTGCGAATATGGAAAGGAACTATATTACAAATAACCGGAAGCCATGGGGTAGTAGTTGAACTGATCCACTCAACATATAACTCTCATAGAACCGTTCAACTGAGAATCAATCTTATTGACATGAGCACTATTCAACCACACCAAAGCAATATTCTGCTGCTGAATATACTAAAGCTAAAGCAGTAGTTCGCAAAGTAGAGAATCCGGCGTCCCAATCAGATTCAGCTAGCTCATGTAGTATATTGTTTCTTGTTTTCAACTTGTGACATAATTTATCAATATGAAATTTGAAAGTCAAAGAACGATCAAGCTTTACACCAAGATATGTTGAAGTGAAATTATGAGTTAACAGTTTATTCATGGTTATTTTGATGGATATCTCACTTTAGAAAATCAGCTTTTAAATTCCTTCGTGTAAAAAACACAAACAGCAATAGCGATAGTCTAACAGTCTGACACATGTCAATAATGTGACTTTTTTACGAGCAATGTATTTTGTCCTCATGTCTAGAAAGATCCAGTCTCATTAAGCTTCCCTGAATGACTAATCATACAGAACATCTGAGAAAAGAACGCTCGTTTTAGAAAATATACATCATTTGAATTTGGGAGGCTTTTACTTGGTAAAATTCCATTATCAATAATAAAAACTAAGTACTGTGTTTTAAGGAATTTTACTTAATAATTGCGATTCGTAACGCGTTTCACTACTTCGTAGCTCCTTCAGACGGATGAATATACAGAAAAATATAAATGAGAATATAACTATAAATGCTCTTGAGTAATTAAAAGCTTATTGGGTTGCTTCTTCTTAAATGGTTATTTATGACAGGTATATCCAATCAAATTAAGGAATAGATTGCTCCCCGAAAAGATTCAATAGAGGTGAAGGGCTTAAATCGACTTGTTCATTGATGAGTCTACCTGAGTGTTTGTATTTATTGATTTCTAAAGTTTCCCAAGTATCTACCTTCCAAGATTTATTATCTGTATGCAAAATTTCAAACTGTGGGTCGAAAGAGTGATTATTTTCTTGGAGATGATTCGCGTAATTTGAATCTGATTTTTATTTGAAAAACTGCGTTTATGTTCTGATATTCTAATAGTAAAATTTCTATGTGTTCTACCAATGTAAAAATTATCACAGTCATTGCAATTCAATCTATAAACACCTGATTTATTGTTTTTACCTGGTTTGGTTTTATTATTTTTATATATTTGCCTAAATTATTATTAGTTTGAAAGCTATGTTGAAATTATTGCTACTTAAGAATGATTTCAGTTTTTTATTATAATTGCAACGTAGGTTAAGGTGTTGAATTTTACGTTACAGTTTTTCGACAGCCGTAAACATACAGATATTATAATACATAACTCGTTGTGTCATCCATATCAACATAAAATGTCAGCATTCAATAGTTTTATTCATAGATTGATTAACATCCCGTTATCACCAAAAAAGAACTACATTTGATTAAACAAATAGTTAAAAATAATGGTTAAAATCCTATTGAACTAATAAATAATATGTTTAAATGGAAAAACAAGAGTAGAATCGCATTGAATGAAGTTTACCCTGTCGATAAATTGAAACAAAAATTCAACACCTTAACCTACGTTGGCATTATAAGTAAGAAACTGAAATCATTTACAGCAATAATTTCAACATAGCTTTCAAACTAATAATAATTTAGGCAAATATATAAAAAATAATAAAACCAAACCAGGTAAAAACAATAAATCAGGTGTTTATAGATTGAATTGCAATGACTGTGATAATTTCTATATTGGTAGAACACATAAAAATTTTAATATTAGAATATCGGAACATACGCGCAGTTTTTCAAATAAAAATCAGATTCAAATTACGCGAATCATCTTTTTTTATTATAAATATACATCACCTCTTTCTCAGATCCAGAACTGTCATTTTCTTTCAATTATTAAGGAACTCATAAACGAAAGAGCTAACTTATGAGGAATTCCGCGGAATATATGGTTGTACAAAGTATTCAATCATACCTCGGTGAAATTGGTATGAGGATTAAAGCACGGTAACGGCCCTGATATAAATTTGTATTATTTACAGTGCATTTTGATAGTTCGTTAATAATAAAAATTAGTGAGTCCATTGTTATCACCATTCATATCTGAACCACTAATATACTGAACGCCTAGTATACAAAAGCGCTCAATAAACTAAACGCCTTATATACTAAGCCCCAAATATACTCAATGCCTTTTCACATCCAACTCTATCTATACTGAACGCACTTTTATATTCACTGATATTTATACTTAATAGTTCTCTCTATTACATAGAACTCTCTCATATATTGCCTGACACATCCTTAGGGTAACGCAGCTTTCAGTATTGTTTTATGGACAACTGACTCATCAATCATAAAAATTTCAACACTGTTCACTGCTATCCCAATTCAGAGAGATACATTCAATTTGAAAATCCCAACTTTCTCCAATTGAGCTAGCATAAGATAAACTTAAAAAAGTTCATCAACAACTCAAATAATAAATACCAATATCCCAAGATTTTAGTTCCAAGAATATATAATATATACTTCATAAAGATCGATGTATACAGATCTATAGTCTCAAATTTTCAATTTTTCTTAACTGTTCTGATTCTAATAGGATCGGACGAGAATCGAATAAGATTCATGAATTTAAATTAACAACAAATATGAGCTTAAAACAGTAAGATGGGGGAATTTCTTCTCACCTCAAATTAAAATTTCTTGAAAGTACCCAAAAGACAAAGGCGAGAAATTGGTAATGAAATAAAGGAATACTACTGAATTCATAGAAAGGTAATTGTTAGATATAGTGTCAATAGTCAAAATTCACTGAAAAAGTGTTCACTTACTAATTTTTGGTCCCAGAATCCAACTAATCTATGTCAAAATTCACTGAAAGAGTGTTAACTTACTAATTTTGGGTCCCAGAATCCAAATCTGAAATCATTTTGCTCCGGGAGGCTGTCGTTTAGAAACAAAACCAAAATGTCTTCGAAAGTCCTCTTGTTTATATCATTCAAACTCTATAATTGCTTCATTAAAATATCTGCTACTATTACAATAGATAACATGTACTATTACTTAGTTGTTCTACGCTCAAACATACATTACTTTTTCATTAAAATGATTTGCCATTCGAATGTTTACTTTCTTGATAGTTAACCCGCCATATTTACTTTCCATATATGATTGCCCTTCAATGCTCAATATTAGGCAACAATTTCACACATTTATAGTCCAAGACCTACGTGACATGAACCTGTCAATAGTAACGTGCTCGCCATCCCCGTTATAGCTGAGAGGGATATTCAAATGGAAATCTCTTCAAACCAAACCTAACTAACCTGACCGAGCCACAAACCTAATTCAAATTTGTAATTTTCAATTGAATAGGTTAGCAGGTTAGGTTTTAGGTAAAGTAAGGTTAGTTGAATTTCGATCTCAATTATGAACGAGAGAGATAGATTCTGTCTTTTTCTTGAATGGTTTTGAGCCTTACATCGTATAGCATGTAACATGAGATCATTTTAAATATGGTGGGTGAACTATCTAGAAAATAAACATTCTAATTAAAAATCAATCATTTTAATTAGAAACTAATGTATATTTGAGCATAGAATTACTGACTAATGGTCTATGTGTGCATATATTACCCATAGTAATAGAGTAACGAGGCATTTTAATGAAGCAATTATAGAGTTTGAAGGATATAAACAAGAGGACTTGCAAGGATACTTTGGTTTTGGTTTTTCCTAAACGATAGCTGGGCGGGGCAAAATGATTTTAGATTTGGATTCTGTGACCCAAAATTACTTTTTCAGTGAATTTTGACTATCGACGCTATATCAAACAATTACCCCTATAAATTCCTCTTTATGTGATTGCCCTATACATAACTATTTTGTATAAATTCAAATGGACCAAAATTCACACAATTTACTTACCAGATAGAACAAACATCT
This sequence comes from Cryptolaemus montrouzieri, assembly GCA_013387265.2. Classification (NCBI taxonomy): domain Eukaryota; kingdom Metazoa; phylum Arthropoda; class Insecta; order Coleoptera; family Coccinellidae; genus Cryptolaemus; species Cryptolaemus montrouzieri. The sequence goes on along the minus strand of JABFTP020000185.1, from coordinate 138,875,418 downwards.
TCGGAATTGAAGTGTTCTTGTGCAGAAGTGCGATCCACAAATTTGTAAATTACATTATGGACCCTCATATACAATACAATGATGTTAACTATATATCAATTTCAGTGAAACTGTTTCTTGTAACTGTCAATTTCCTAGATCCTTAACTGTCGAGTTGGCAGTTGGTTTTGAGCAGTCGGCTTCTTATAAACTTGCTCTCTGATAATTGAAATTTCTATTCTTCAATTTTACTTCTCTTTAATTAATTTTCTTGTGAAACTTTATAATATACTATGAAATGAAAATGAAAGGAAGACATTGCATTAAAACAACTTCATATTTCCATATTACGTGATGAACATACTCATTTTACACAATTATATAAAATACCTATAGTACAACTACATATTACAAAAATTGTCAAATTGCATAGCATTCTTCGAGTAGTAGTTGAATTTTTTCCAAAATATAATTCACATAAGCAGCAGCATGTTTCCTGTGACTTTCATAAATCTTGGAATGAAAGTTGTGGTTGTACAAAATAAAAATTTGAATGCAACTTCTACATATTTGAACATCATGTTTACCACTATCACTATCAGACACCTATAACAGTGAAACTTTCAATTTCATATCAATGAGGAATTACTGTCATTCATTCTACAAGCTTGATAAAATTTCCTGAGAATCAGTAATAATGAGTTATGAATAGAAGAAACTCACAATAACTACATTTTGTGCAAATTTGAGATCTTATTTTCTTTGGTTCGAACTTGAACATTGCCAAACACATTGAATCTCATTTAATTTTACATTTGGATAATTGTAGAATAGAAACGTACTTCCTCTTGAATAAACTGAAATGAAAATTCAATTTTAAATGGCAGGGTATTGACATTCAGCTTGAAATGTTTCAATACAGGTATAGCCTTTAGTGTATAGCTTTCAATACTCATTGATACATACTCTAAATGACCTAACGAAAACTTTATCGAGTTTCTTCCAGAAAAATATTATTATAAAAAGACCTCAATACCTATTAGTAGCAACTCAAAGGATATCCCATCATTTTGCAAGATCCTCCAATCGATTCGTTGAAAAATCCTATTAATTCCAGGACATTTTTCAACGCATAGAGGTTAAAATAACCATGAGAGAAAAATGAAATATGTGAATTCTCAGTACATTTCTTGAGCACGCCTGAAAAAATATACTTAAAAATACATGAATAAACCTCAAATTATATTCACCTACCTTTCAAACATTATTGTAAGTCTCCTTAACTCCTTTTTAATTATAACATTCCGTTTGAATTATATTGTTCAGGTTAGAATAACCACAAAATGTTAAATTTATGAATTTTGAAAGATTGTCGTTTCTTTCCTTAAACAAAATATACATTAACATGGATAAAATAAACATCAAACTACGATCACTTACCTCTAAAAGTTTATTTCAAGTTTCGTCAAATTTTCGATTCAAATAAAATTCGGAATCACTTATTTTGACAGATCGAATGTAAGACTAATTGAAATAAGGTTAGATTCGATTGTCACTCACAACAGAGAGCACTATATTCTAGATGTTGTTAATACCGAAATTATGTTGGTGAAAATTAAAGTTACTCACTATTTTCGTTCAGAAGAGAGAGAGCATTAAATTTTACACGTTGGTAACGCTCACTTTCGACATTGAATAGTGATATGAGGGGCAGAAGGAGCGGTGACTGGCTCCGCCACAGTGCTTTCGGTCTTTTTCTCGAGAATATACGTCTCAAAAATCGTCCTAAATGCGAAAATAAAGTGCTACAGTAACGATTTCTCTTCGCGGACCCGATTTCGAGATATGTAGGAATCGTTCAAAGGTCGAATCCTTTCTCCCGTTTAAGTGGGATGGTTAAAACAAACACCCGTATTTTGACAGCTCGAGGTTGGATAATTTCGCGAATTTCTGCGAAAATTTGCCGATAGCCTCTCGTTCGATGGAAGATTTTTCCGTTTTCCGTGGTTTTATGAGGGTCTAACTATGGCGGCGCAAAATGCGAAACTCGAGGCTTTTTCATTATCCAAGTTTCGTAGCGATCGTAGGCGATAGAAATATTTTGTATGGCTACAAAAGTCCATGGAAATTATTCCCTCCATCCCCGAGATTTCGGAGACGTATTTTATTTTCGCTTTTTCGGAACTTTTTCCGGAATTTTAGCTCCGAGTTATCGATTCCGAAGAAATCTAGCCGTTTCGACGTTCCGTTCGCCAGGGGTGGCGTTTCAGCGAAATTTTTCGAAAAATCGTCGCGCCCCCGTTGTTGAAACTAGAAACTCCGAATTTTGAGCGGATCATCCTGCAACGTTTCTCTACCGGAAAAAAATTATTACGCGCTGTCCTTTTCTTCCCGCCCTGTTGAAACTTCAACCGTCCCCTCCACCTTCCTCGAAATAAGCCTTACTGCTCTAGTATTATATGGATTACTGAAGCAGAGAAATGTTGAAAAATGATTTATTAATAGATTGTTATAATTTCGGAAAATTCCATAACTTTGGCAGCGAAAAACGCCGAGGCAGATCAAGTTATGGTTTAAGGAGGCAGTTTTTAAAGTTAACTCGATCATTCGTACTTAAAGACGAGGAAAGAAGATCACTATACGAAGAACATCTTAAAGAAGAACTGGAAAGTATACGCAGTATAAATGATACGAACGAACACTGGCTCAAACTCAAAGAAGCTTTTACAGAAACAAATGAAATCTTCCTTACAAACACCGAAAGGCGAGCGGGGAACAAATGGATGACCGAAAACATTCTAGATTTAATATGGAGAAACGAAGGCAATGTAAAGTCAACAGAAAATATACAGAATATAAAAGTCTCCAAAGAAAAATTCGAAATGAAATAAGAGCAGCAAAAGTTGGCTGGCTGAAAGATGTCTAGAAGCAGAAAATCTGAGCAAGCTAGGAGACAGTTTCCATCTCCATAAAAAAGTCAAAGAAATCGCTGGAATATATAACAATAAGAGTGTAAGTTTCATCAGGGATGAAGACAATAAAATAATATTGGACACCGAAAAACTACTACTAACATGGAGGGAATACACCACTGGTCTTTTCCTAGATGACAGACCAGGAAACCCCGAAAACGAAATAACAACGCTATCAGGACCAAGTATATTAAAGAGTGAAATCAAACATGCTATAACTCTGATGAAAAGCAACAAAGCTCCGGGCCCTGATGATATGTACTCGGAAACATTTCATTTAGTTAGCGAACAAAACCTCGATATCATAGTCCGACTCTTTAACAATATTTACGACACTGGACAAATTCCCGAGGACTGGCTGCGTTCTACATTTGTCGCACTTCCGAGAACAAACAACGCAACAGCGTGTAAAGATTACCGCCTCATTAGTCTAATGAGTCATTTCCTCAAACTCTTTCTTCGAGTTCTACACACGAGACTATACAGGAGGTGCGAGGAAGTGAGTGGTGCCAGTCAGTTTGGATTTAAGAACGGTTTTGGAACAAGAGAAGCCATATTTAGTCTCCAAACATTAGTGCAGAATTGCCAAGACCAAAGAAAGAACGTTTGTGTTTGTCTGTGCTTTATCGACTACGAGAAGGCATTTGATAATGTAAAGCACGACCTCCTCATATCATATCTTAGAGACTTGGGACTGGATGGAAAGGATATCAGACTTATAAGTAATCTATACTGGAACCAATAAGCAGAAATCCGAATTCAAAATGCAGGAACAACTGAGGATTTTGAAATAAAAAAAGGCGTCCGCCAGGGGTGTATCTTGTCTCCGATGTTTTTCAACTTATAAGTGGAAAGAGCTTTCATCCAGTCAATCTCCGACAGTCCCATGGGTATTGAGGTAAACGGAATTCCCATCAACAATATTCGTTACGTGGATGATACCGTGATACTGGCAGATAGTGCAAATGACCTGCAAGCTCTACTATATAAGGTCAATCAAGAAAGCCAGAGATTGGGTTTGAAAATTAACATCCGTAAAACCAAATGTATGGTCATTAGCAGAAACGATGCCCCAAATGCCATAATATCCATAAATGAAGAAAACATTGAACAAGTCACTCAATTTAAATACTTGGGATGCATGATCAACCAAAAATGGGACCCAGATCAAGAAATAGAATGCAGAATCGAGCATGCTCGAACAACGTTTATAAAACTTAAAAAATTCTTGACAGACAAAAACCTAAATCTCAATCTCAGATATAGAATGGTAAAATGTTACGTCTGGCCCATTCTCTTGTACGGAGTCGAGGCATGGACGTTGAAAACAGCAATTATAAATAAAATTGAGGCCTTCGAGATGTGGACCCTACGACGGATGCTGAGGGTATCGTGGGTTGAACATGTAACGAATGAGGATATACTGAGAAGAACTGGTTTGATAGACCGTGAACTTTTCGAAAACATCAAAAGAAGAAAAATTGGCTACCTTGGACATGTACTGCGCGGAGAACGCTATCACTTTCAGCGTCTTATCCTCCAGGGTAAAATAGAAGGAGGAAAAAGAGGAGTAGGTAGGAAAAAACTATCCTGGCTACGAAACATACGACAGTGGACAGGAATACAGAACTTTCAGACACTACAAAATGCTGCAATTAAAAGAATCATATGATGAGTGAAAGGATGGACGCCTACGCAGAAATCTGCATGGCACTTAAAGAAGAAGAAGATCATTCGATTCTCTACTGAGAATTCAAAGTGTTCAGTTCAAGAGAATCGCAACTTTCGTAACATTTTAGCGGTAAAAGTTTTGGTGAGGTTATAAAAAAAACCATGAACAAAATCAAAGTTTTATCGTCATTTTATTATTTTTGCCAACAAAACAGAAAAAGAACACCCAAAACACTTATACAGTGATAATCATTTAGAATTTGGGTCCTTATCCTTTGTTTTTTTTAATAAAAAAAGGTTCGAAACATTTGATTGTATTCAGAATTTCAAGAAACAGGCAAAACTTCATCTCCCCCCTCCTTTTTCTTCTAGCTTCGAGCTGGATACCTTATGTGGTTTCGAACCAGCATCGTAAAGTCAAAATTTATGAAAAGAAAGTGAGTTTGAATTACACTCGATTCAAATTACCTACAATATGGAAACTGTCTCTCTTGACTCAGAATTAACCTGTCTGGCATTTTTCTTTAAAATCACGCATTCCAGAGTTAGTTAAGGTGAATAAGGAATAAATAAGTAAATGAGGAGTGATATTTCATGTAACTCAATTCGGGGTTGAAAATTATGAAATTCGAATTTTTCAATTTTTCAACGAAAAATTATTGAAAGCTTCACCGATATTTTCAAAATTTCGGGACAAGAAAACGTCCAACAAAAATGTTTTCGTTTCGATTTAGAAATTCGTTTTGCACATTCCTCTGTAAGCCAACAAATATTTAAATCTGATTAAATGTTTCAAATACAACATTTCAGACTGTGTATTGTCCGTCTGCCATTAATTCAGTCAAATAAGGTTGCTTTTTATATATAGAAACGAAAGAGATCATTTTACATTTCTTCATTATTTATGGTTTACTCCATTTGTTCACTTGTCAGCTTAAACTTGTTAAAACTCTAATTTAATTTCATTTTCTTGAGATGAAAAGGACGAGAGCAATTTCTTCTTAATGAAGGGTGTTACACTTGGCTTCATACAACATGCAAATAATTATGAGGAATCTGTGCGAGGAGGGCTGAAAATTGCCTTGATTAATAGTCTCTTTGAATTTTTAGATATAATTCCTGGTAGGATCTGAACTGGTTAAGCAACCTATTTTATAATCTTGATGCAAAAAAGTTGTTGCATGGTCATATATCTTGCTACACGTTGCAACCATATTCTTCGGATTAATTTTCATACTTTGAAACTCGACGAAATGCGTATAAATTGTTTTATGTAATCAAGGTCAATTCATGAGAAAGATAATTTCGTCACCCAATAATTAATACAATAAATATCTCGAAATGTTCATATACATATGTCAAAAATTAACTTTCAATTTCAACATTTCAAATACCGTTTTTGAAGGTTACTTATAATTAACACAGTCCAACAGAATTTCATGTTTTTCTTGGCGCAAATGTTCCTTTCAGAGAAATAGAATGGAAGTAATATTCGTTCAGATAAAAGATTAGCAAAATCGGTGCTTCTATGTAATGTGCACAGGCATGTGATGGTTCAATGCGCAATTCACTGATGGTATGTGGGAATGGCAAGACGCTAGATCAGAAATAAATTCTGCTAATTTTGACGAGAAGTTTTAACCTACTGGGCAATATGTTTCGACAAAAGAATCTATCAGAAGTAGCTAAAACGCGAGAATTCATGAAGATGCATAGGCCCTTCATCACTGTGTTTGTGTTTAGACTATTAGACTGTGTCCATTAGTCAAGCTTTCAGATTCAAACAGTACGGATACAGTACTTTCACTATCTACTATCAGGCAGAAAACTCCTTTCCCAAAGGTCCCGAACTGTTTAGCGCTCCGTAATACCCTAGAGATAATATTGAAAAACCCATATAACAAATGCCTTCTCAGTAAGACTCAGGCTGGGAGAAGGATAGAGGAAATATATCACTTAACGTGTGAAGTTGGTATTTCTCCACTAAGTTCTTTCGCATGAATATTAAAATATTATATAAGTAGAGCCCAGGAAGATTCAAAACATTTAAGCTCTTAAAGACACCATTACATTGATCATTTATTTCTGTTTCCTGAATGTTATGTACCATACGCCTGTAAAGATTGAAAATTCGAGAAGTAGACCATTTTATTGCATTGTGCTTCATATATGGCTTGAGAATCTTTACAGTCGCGAGCGGTCATCGCTGAAAGCGATCACCTCTGTTCTGTGACTTCGTCCGCAAACTCAACCACATCGAGAGCTGCATCATCGTTGAGGTCAAATTATAGGTCATTTAATTATATGAGAAACAGAAATGGTCTCAGAACAATACCCTGCGGAACGCCAGTCATGCTCTATCGCTCGTCAGAGCAATACGTATTACCATCAACCGATATTGCCGTCCTTATTATTTTGTACTCCACAATGCTCCAGCTTAATGAGTAGAACCTCACGCACCACATAAACGAACGCCTTTGACATATCCAAGAACACTTGCTTTCAGTGCGTCATTTATTCCGTTAGTTAGTTCAAAGATTGCAGTATTAGTGCATTTCTCTCTGGAGAAGCCATTTTGATAGTACTCTGGATTGAGTGAAATTACTTTACTAAGCAGTTTGCTAGTAGTATACCTTACTGAAATAGCAGAACAGGCTGATTGACCTGTGATTATTCATCTCCTATACATTTCCAATTTTGAACAATGGTTTCAACACTGCAATCTTCAATGAATCTGGTTTACCCCATTCCTGAAATATCATCCCATAATATGGACTCGAACTCAGCTATTAGGTGGACACTGCTGCAGAGTACCTATGGAGGCTCTATCACATCAATGCTGGATTTGTTTTTCTTTTAAGAACTACCCTCATCATTTTTTCTTCTGTAACATCCTAAACAAAAGTAATACTTCATATTACGTTTCAGTTTACTCGAAACGTGGGACTGCGGGAGAAAATCCTCACGGAGTTTTGAGAGTATGTGTGCAAAATATTCATAAAATTCATGAGCATGACTCAGCCAGTCCTCCATTGTTGTAGGTAGGTTCGGAGATGTTCGATTCATTACCCAGATACTGTTTACTACAGTCCATAGGAATTAGATTCATTTAATGCGTTTTGATGATTTCACCATCATCAAGATTACCTCATGTTCGGGTATTGAAAAAACATCACTCCAACTCACCTCGTAAATTTGTTCTTGGAAAGCTGGCTTGGTAGAGAGATGAATCTGATTTTAGGGCTGAGTGATCTGATAGGTGATCCTCTATGACTTTAGCTCTACCTACTAGATTTGTGTGAGGAAGTAAAGCAAAAGCGGAGGTGAGTGCAGTCTCTGACTCCACCCATTGTCAATATTGAATTCTCCCAATATTACAATTTTGTATTTTCTTCAATACATTTATCCAAAATTATCCGCCAAAGGAGGCGAATTAGAAACACTGGAAGAACTAATGCCCATTTTTTTGTGCAATAAAATCGTCTCTGACAAACAGTGCTCCGTGCTCACCTATTTCACGACAGAATTCAGATGCAAGTTTCATGATCCTCATTTTGACTTCCAGCTCATCACGGCTTTTCTAGTATTCCGTCAGAGCAAAAAGATCAACACCGTGATTTTCTCTCCTCACCATTTCATTATCGGTGCCTTTACCATTACAGGCTCCGAAGAGCCTATATATAACATGTCCTTCTTTTTCATTAGGGAATTTAGCATCTGCTTCAGGGTCCCCAATGAAACGGGAAAAAGATGTTTAACGTAGAGTTCTGAAGTACTAACAGATTCTGAATAAAACTGAACATAACGCAATCAAGAGTTCGCATGCTATTTGACTAACTAACCTGTCAACTATTCGACCTTGTCATATATTGTTTCATCCAAAATTGCCACCATTCTTCTGTCCTCGCTCGTCAAATTACTTTTCGTCACAATCTCGTTGTGCTGTTTGAAATTATTCATCTCTGTGATGGAAGTGAATAATAGTGAAAACAGAAAAATATATGTTCTGAAATGAAAACAAAAGCCTATAACATGGCCTTCTTTTTCATTAAGGAATTGAGCATCTGCTTCAGGGTCCTAAAAGAAGTGAAGGAAACGTGTTTAAGGTAGAATTCTGAAGTACTAAAAGATGTCATAATAAAACTGAACATAACTCAATCAAGAGTTCGCATACTATTGACTGACTAACCTGTCAACTATTCATCCTTGTCATATATTGTTTCATCCAAAACTGCCACCATTCTTCTGTCCTCGCTCGTCAAATTACTTTTCGTCACAATCTCGTTGTGCTCTTTGAACTTATTTATCTCTGTAATGGAAGTGAATAATAGTGAAAACAGAAAAATATATGTTCTGAAATGAAAATAACGGCCTATAACATGGCCTTCATTTTCATTAAGGAATTTAGCATCTGCTTCAGGGTCCTAAATGAAGTGAAGGATACCTGTTTTTTACAGTAGAGTTCTGAAGTACTAAAAGATGTCATAATGAAACTGAACATAACTCAGTCAAGAGATCGCATACTATTGACTGACTAACCTGTCAACTATTCATACTTGTCATATATTGTTTCATCCAAAATTGCCACCATTCTTCTGTCCTCGCTCGTCAAATTACTTTTCGTCACAATCTCGTTGTGCTATTTGAACTTACTTATCTCTGTAATCGAAGTGAATAATAGTGAAAACAGAAAAATATATGTTCTGAAATAAAAACAAAAGCCTATAACATGGCCTTCATTTTCATTAAGAAATTTAGCATCTGCTTCAGGGTCCTAAAAGAAGTGAAGGAAACGTGTTTGAGGTAGAGTTCTGAAGTACTTAAAGATGTCATAATGAAACTGAACATAACTCAGTCAAGAGTTCGCATACTATTGACTGGCTAACCTGTCAACAATTCATCCTTGTCGTATATTGTTTCATCCAAAATTGCCACCATTCTTCTGTCCTCGCTCGTCAAATTACTTTTCGTCGCAATCTCGTTGTGCTGTTTGAATCTATTCATCTGAGTAATGGAAGTGAATAATAGTGAAAACAGAAAAATATATGTTCTGAAATGAAAACAAAAGCCTATAACATGGCCTTCATTTTCATTAAGGAATTTAGCATCTGCTTCAGGGTCCTAAAAGAAATGAAGGAAACGTGTTTGAGGTAGAGTTCTGAACTACTAAAAGATGTCATAATAAAACTGAACATAGCTCAATAACGAGTTCGCATACTATTGACTGACTAACCTGTCAACTATTCATCCTTGTCATATATTGGTTCATCCAAAATTGCCACCATTCTTCTGTCCTCGCTCGTCAAATTAATTTTCGTCACAATCTCGTTGTGCTATTTGAACTTATTTATCTCTGTAATCGAAGTGAATAATAGTGAAAACAGAAAAATATATGTTCTGAAATGAAAACAAAAGCCTATAACATGGCCTTCTTTTTCATTAAGAATTTAGCATCTGCTTCAGGGTCCTAAATGAAGTGAAGGAAACGTGTTTGAGGTAGAGTTCTGAAGTACTAAAAGATGTCATCATAAAACTGAACATAACTCAGTCAAGAGTTCGCAAACTATTGACTGACTAACCTGTCAACTATTCATCCTTGTTATATATTGTTTCATCCAAAATTGCCACCATTCTTCTGTCCTCGCTCGTCAAATTATTTTTCGTTACAATGTCGTTGTGCTGTTTGAACTTATTTATCTCTGTAATGGAAGTGAATAATAGTGAAAACAGAAAATATATGTTCTCAAATGAAAACAAAAGCCTATAACATGGCCTTCTTTTTATTAAAGAATATAGCATCTGCTTCAGGGTCCTAAATGAAGTGAAGGAAACGTGTTTAAGGTAGAGTTCTGAAGTACTAAAAGATGTCATAATAAAACTGAACATAACTCAGTCGAGAGTTCTCATACTATTGACTGACTAACCTGTCAACTATTCATCCTTGTCATATATTGTTTCATCCAAAATTGCCACCATTCTTCTGTCCTCGCTCGTCAAATTTCTTTTCGTCACAATCTCGTTGTGCTGTTTGAACATATTTATCTCTGTAATGGAAGTGAATAATAATGAAAACAGAAAAATGTATGTTCTGAAATGAAAACAAAAGCCTATAACATGGCCTTCTTCTTCATTAAGGAATTTAGCATCTGCTTCAGGGTCCTAAATGAACTGAAGTAAACTTGTTTGAGGTAGAGTTCTTAAGTACTAAAAGATGTCATAATAAAACTGAACATAACTCAGTCAAGAGTTCGCATACTATTGACTGACTAACCTGTCAACTATTCATCCTTGTCATATATTGTTTCATCCAAAATTGCCACCATTCTTCTGTCCTCGCTCGTCAAATTACTATTCGTCACAATCTTGTTGTGCAGTTTGAACATATTTATCTCTGTAATGGAAGTGAATAATAGTGAAAACAGAAAAATGTGTGTTCTGAAATGAAAACAAAAACCTATAACATGGCCTTCTTTTTCATTGAGGAATTTAGCATCTGCTTCAGGGTCCTAAATGAAGTGAAGTAAACGTGTTTAAGGTAGAGTTCTGAAGTACTAAGAGATGTCATAATAAAACTGAACATAACTCAGTCAAGAGTTCGCATGCTACTGCGAATAAATACAAAAGCTATTCATTCTGATAAAAATTGGTTGTCTGTAAAGGCGGTTCACTGACGATAATTGAACGTGACATCGTCATAGGAAAATGCTGAAAGAATGGTTGAAATTTTCCAAAGAAAATTTTAATTCTATTTGTTTGATAGATATTTTGTATGGATATAGAGGAGGTAAATGGAAATCACAATTGAATTGATTAAGTTACATTTATTTGTACGCATAGATACAATTACGTCAATTTTATTTATTTTTTTACAATGTACATACTTTTTAGAATGAATGTGCTTTGAACAATTGTTTTACAACTATCAAACATGTGTGATATTTAACTTCTTACAATCTGTGTTATTCTGTTGAGAATAGGACTATGATAGGAAAAGAGAATTTATTGTTTATAATTCTACTCGACTGTCAAAATTTAAATTTCGATTTTATTATTTTATAACAATTTTGGATTTACAGTATTTCTTTCAGCAAGTAAACTGAATAAAAGTTGTTGTTCAATTAGTTACTTAATTATTTTTGCAAATTTAATTGTAATTTGATGTGAAAAATTAATAATTTTGGATAATTTATTATAATAATGAACAGTGATTAAATTATTATTCATAACTCTTAAATTTAAAATTTGGAAACATCTTTAAAATGTTTGTAACTAGCTTTTAAAAAGCCCGCCTCAATGTGTTTTATATAAGAGAAAATTGTCCCCTTTGACGGCTGGCTGGTCCAACCTGTCATTTCAGACACGTTGTTATGATACGTGGAAGATTAAGCATTTATGTTTTAAGTTTTGAAATCATAGCTACGCTCGATAGTTATTTCGATCGAATAGTAAAGCAATTGATTTTTTACTCATTGTTAAATAGTTCTGTTAACTTATTGTTATAGTTTTGTCAGATATAGCATGACTTACAATCGCTGCACGAGCGGACGGATGCTATTTATTTTAATGATGAAAGCACGAATTTTTGACAATATATCACTGAACATATATTCAATACCGAAAGAATCATTACCTTTATCACCGCAATTATCGTAGCAATAAACAATTGACACCACATTCACTTTTCACACACTTGACGAAAACATGTAAATGTATTTTTGTATAGCAGCTGTCCACGCGGACGCATCGCTCACTCAAGTAGGAGAGAGACATATGTCGCACGCTACCGAACGCGGAGGCCGATTGTGCATCCCTGTCGCTCGTTCCACGCTCTCGATTGCACTTCAAGCCTTAAATGGAATGCCTCAGAGCCAGGTAACGCCGTATGAGTCATGTTTTTTCGTGCGTGCAGACGGCTCCATCGAATAATAGGACGTTGTTACGTCAAAAATTAACGGAAATAAAAAACGGAAGAGCATGTCAGTAGCAAATGCAGGATGGACTGAAGAGAAATACATTAACCAGAGATCTATCTGAAATTTTCCTAGATTTGAATTTGATGTGATGGACTTTCTGACAAAGGCCGTGAAAAATCTAAACAGTTAAAGGATTAAAATGAATTCACAGGTGGATGTCATACACATTACGTCTTCCCGCCTTAATTTCTTGAAAAAGTACGAAAGTACGAAGGCCCACTGGAATTTCGAATGCGGAACAACTACCTCAGTCGTATACTAAAACTCTAACTGTCGCAACTTTAAATTCTGACTGACATATCTTATTCCTGTAGACGGTAAACAAATTAACTGTGCCTCACCTGAGAAGTTGGCTTATTGCAGTTTATAATACGAAAGCTTGCCCAAGTAAGCATAATAAGTGAAATGAGTAACACTCACGTCAATCTGTGTATATCTGAATGTGAAGTTATGAATTTTAACATTCAAATAATGGGAGGATTTATTTTATAGATACGAACTCTCCTTCCTGATTCATAGCATGAATATCTTTTTCAAGATTCATTTCTCTGTCAAAAGATATCTCAGAAGAACCATCGTGTGATTAAGGTGATCATTTAGGAATTAAAACAATAATCGTCATGTAGAATTTTTCATCTACTTTACTGAAGAAGAGTATCTCGAGAAATGAAAGCATTTGATACCCCCAACGGCGGCATTTCCACTATGATTTTATTACTCCCTCAGCGTAAGAGAACAAAGAAACTGTCTAATATATTTCTCACACGTAGTGTAGCCATGCAAAATTTCGTGGCGCTCTTTGAGTCACCCAGGAGGAATTTACTGCTGCAAGATATCGCGGCAAAATCGATATTGCACCGGTACCTAATGATTGTGTAATAAAATTCGGTTCGTATACTTTCATGGAAATGTACGTACATTAAAATTCATTCAATACAAGTCGACATCTGGAAAGTCGATAAGAAAATCCCACGAGATTACGACTCTTAATCTAGAGAATGGAATCATCATATTCACATCGGAATAGAATTTCTTGGAAACAGTTCATCTGGTCCTATTAAAGTGGAATGAAAATAAAATTATATCGATCTTGAGTCCAGAAAGATTCCATACTTATAGGAGATTTCTTTAATGAAAATGCGTTTTTCAATGCCTAAAACGTTTACAAACACCTCAAAAAAATCTAGGGAACACTTCTGAATATCGATATATCGTATCCAGAACAATCAATATGGATGATTTCTTTAAAGAAATGAACACCTGCATCAATTTCTCACCAAATTATGTAGAGTGCCGCAACAGATTTCAGTTTTTTCCGATGAAAAACTAAAAATGCAGCAGATGCGACGCTGCCTTATAATCATTTCATGTATTCAGTGTTTGAAATCAGTTCGTTGGCACTTTGTTTCTGTTGTAAGCACAAATGAAAGATTCAAGTTTTGTGATTCAACCATGGAAAGACGACATTTGACTAGAGAAGAGATGTTACGAGGAGTTTGCATGTTTCAAGCTGGGAGCTCACAACGGGAAGTATCCTGGGTTCTGGGAAGTAGCCCAAGTGTCATAAACCGTTTATGGTCTTGTTTCAATGAAACAGGTAGCGTAGAAGAACGCCATACAGGTCGTTTCAGGAATACTTCAGTCGCCCAAGACCGATTTTTGATTTTACAAGCCAGAAGAGATCGTACTACCACAGCATCTCAATTAGCTCAAGAGCTATCACGAGTTCATAATGTACAAATTTCAGACCAAACTGTCAGAAATCGACTGCACGAAGGTCAACTCCACTCCAGACGTCCTTTAAGAGTTTCACAACTGACCCATGGAATCGCGCTGCTCGTTTAGCTTGGTGCCAAGAACACGTAAACTGGGATCAAGAGAGGTGGGCCACAGTTCTCTTCAGTGATGAATCTAGATTTAGTTATTATCCCGATTCGGGAAGAACTCGAATATGGAGGGAACCTGGAAAGCAAAACCGTCTCCAGCATGCTTGAGAAGTTGTTAGACAGGGAGGCGGATCATTGATGTTTTGGGGAGGTATACGCCTCGATGGAAGAAATGACCTCGTCTTCATACAGAACAACCTCACGGGAAATTCTCACGCAAATGAGAAAGTTTTACCTGTAGTGGTACCGAATCTCCAAACAATGGGCCAAAATCCACTCTTCCAACAAGATAATGCCCTCCTCATCGTGCAAGAGTTGTCTTGAACGTTCTTGAAGAGAATGATATCGATCTTCTACCGTGTCCATCCTGCTCCCCAGATCTGAATCCTATCGAGCATGTGTGGAACACCCTAAAAAGAAATCTGCTGCGTCAAAACGTCTTCCATCATGAACAGGAGCTTCGATTAACAGTTCAGGGGGCTTGGAATGACTTAGGCCAGAATGTAATGGACAATTTAATATTGAGCATGCCGCGACGATGCCAAAGTGTCATTAATAACAGAGGTGGACCTTCTGGGCCTTGAAAATATAAGTGCTTCCATATCGTTTCGAAAATATTAGTTCAGGATTTTTTTTGTATGTTACCAAATTTTGTCATTTTCAAATTTCTAATTATTTTTATAATAGGTCCTTTCGAGAAGTCAAATATTATTTTGTTTTCTTGAGAATACAATATGTACAATACATCCTAACAAAAACCAAAAGATTTCTATAAATTCCAATCATCAAATTCATATTTTAAAGATATTGGTAAGTGTTCCTAGACTTTTTGAGGTGTTTATATATAATAATTATAAACAAGCATAATTTTTTCATATGTCAATATCCGATAACAAGCAAAATATAGCGCTACATGTGTAAACATACTGGAGACTTTTATTAGGTAGTAATATTCAACCATATAAAAAAACTTTCAAAGATGATAGGGGTGAATTAAGATCACAGCAGAACAAGAAGAAACAGGCCTAAATATGTCAATGAGACTTTTAAACTCTATACTGGGTGATTCACCAGTTGCGCGATGCTCTATAGCTCGTACACTCTTGAAGATTTCATTTTTCTTCGAACGGTATTGTATTCAGAAAGTAAGAATCTACTTCAGCAATTTAATCTGCAGTAAACAGGGTGTCACAATTTTATATAAAAAAATCTTGGGTGGTTTTTTCAGATTGGAAGACCAGTTTTTTGTTCAAGAATCAGGAGCGGCCTAAACTCTGCTATAATGTCTTTAAGTAATAAGGTTTTTAGGTGAGTAGAGTAGTCATCACAATATTTTTTTCCGTAAAAATTCATGAAAATAGGCTCTCACATCATCGCATGCTCCTTCGGCCAGAGAGGATGAATTTATTGCCCAAGGAAAGCTTTATTGATGAATTGAAATAAATAATCCTCATTTTATACAGGAGTGACTCAAAATATTATGTAATTTTAAAATATCATATCTTGATTTCCTCAAATGGAACACCATGTATTTTATCATTCATGTCAACGCATCAAATATTGTGTTATATTTTTGCAGGAGTAGCCTTCTCTATCTCCGATCATTTCCAAAATATTCGTTTATTTGTAGAAATTTTTGATGAAAATTCTACAAACCGTAAGAAACTCATCAACATGCATCATTATTCGCACAGAAGTTTTTTTTTGTAATGATTCAAGTAGTTAACAAGATAATTCTTTTAACGAATGATAAAATCAAGATGATCAAAACGTAAATCGAGGTATGTATTGACATTTTTTTTCATTTGTGCCTTCTGTCAGGTGTCCGGACATATCATATTCTGCATTTTACATGGTGAACTTATCAGTGTTTCGTTATTAAACATTGTTAAAGTAAGGTTTGAACCCAATCTTCTCTATTGACTGCCATAAAGTTCTCCGAAGAAGAAATGGTAGATTTGATTTTTATTCTCGGTGAGTGTGATAGAGATTCTTTGTTGGCAAGTACAGTTTATGCACAAAGGTTTCCAGATAAGAAGCATCCTGATGCAAGATGCTTTGAAAAACTTCTAATTATATTCATCGAAACGGGTAATATCGCTTACAAAAAAAATGAAGAACCAAAAACTGCTACAGCTGCAGACAACCAGTTATCAGTTTTGTTGACAGCGACAGAAGACCCATATAAAAGCCAAAGAGAGATTTCTCTGTTAACAGATATAATTCAAACTTCCTTCCAGAGAATCTTGAAAGTGAATAAATTTCATGCATGTCATATACAGCTGCACCAGGAACTGAACAATCAAGACTATGAGAATCGAATCAATTTTTGCAATTGGGCAAGTGACAAAGTAGCGGAAAATCCAAATATATTTAGCAGAGTTCTTTTCTTGGACGAGGCAACTTTCCACAAGAATTGGCTTGTTTACAGGCACAACTTTCATTATAACGCCACGGAAAATCTACACTTCATGAGACAAATAGATCACATGCATCGTTGGTCCTTGAATGAATGGGCCGTTATGAATATCTAATTGGGCCGCACTTTTTCGACAGGCAGCTCAATAGTGAAATGTATTTAGATTTTCTGCAAAATCATCTACTAATGTTACTTGCCGATGTACCAGAGCTTATAAGACAAGATTTGTGGTTTCAACAGGATAGAGCATAGGCACATTACTCACATCAGGTTAGGTAGCATTTGAATCATGTATTTCCAAACAAATGGATAGGACGTGGTGGTCCTGTTAGATGGACATCTATGACCCGGACCTTACAAGTCTAGATTTTTTCTTGTGGGGTTATATTAAGGGCATCGTTTACCAGATTACTTCTACAACATAGTTGGATATGAGAGAGAGAATAGTCCGACACATTTCAGTCAGTTAATCCGCAAATGTTTTCGAGAGTTCAACGATCTTTCCTCAGAAGGATTGAGTTGTATCTACAAAGAAACGGGCAACATTTCGAACACTTATTGAAGTAGTTCAACACCTTGTGAATCATCTCACCAAGAAACCAATCTATTACGTATTTCATACACGACTACCTCAAAATATCTCAATTTCTCTGATCAAGTATAATGATATGTACTAATAAACTCATCTTCCACAACCTTTGATTTTATTATTTTAGTTCATTGTTTGTTTATTTCGAAAATAGTCGAAGGTAATTTCTGCAAAAATATGGCACAATATCTTATGCGTTGAATAATAAAAGGATGTTCCTTATGAAAAAATCAAGATATGATATTTTTAAAATTACAATATTCAATAATTTCTTTGAGTCACTCTTGTATAGAATGAGGATTTATAGCAGAGTTTAGGCCGCTCCTGAATCTTGAATAAAAAACTGGTCTTCCAATCTGAAAAAGCCACCCAAAATTTTTTTATAGAAATCAAATTCAAAATTAATTCCTGAAGTAGATTCCTACCTTCTAAATACAATACCGTTCGTACAAAAATGAACTCTTCAAGATTGTACGAGCTACAAAGCACCACACCACTGGTGAATCACCCAGTATAATAATTATAAACAAGCATAATTTCTTCATATGTCGATATCCGATAACAAGCAAAATTTAGCGCTACTTGTGTAAACTGGAGACTTTTATGAGGTAGTAATTTCCAACCATATTGAAACACTTTCGAAGAAAATAGGAGTGAATTTGAAAGATTTAGGAGAATCAAGTCAAAACATAACAGAACGCTAAGTGATACATGTAATCAAGATTCAAAAAAATAGTAAAGCTACCGAACCAGATGAAATTTACGCAGAAACCCTTAAGATCATAACAGAACAAGAAAGTACAGGCCTAAATATGTTAATAAGACTTTTCAACTCTATACATAGTTCTGGAAAATACACTCTGACTGTCTTAAATTAACTTTCGTAAGTTTGCCAAAAAAGTCAAATGCCTCACACTGCGATGAATATTGGATAATAAGTCTAATGTCCCATGCACTCAAGGTATTTTTGAAAATCATCCACACAAGGACATATCAAAAATATGAAAGCCATAAAGACGACATGCACTTTGGTTTCCGAAATGGTGTAGGAACACGTAGGCCACTAATCTCTTCGAATATCCTCACACAGAGATCTCGCGACATGAATGTTGATATATAGGGTGCGCCATAGAAAACCGGACAATTTGTTTCCGTTATAACTTTCGCAATTTTAGAGCTAGATCATTCGTTCTTGCTTCATTGGGAAGCCTAAGGACTAGGTTTTCCAGAAATTGTATAGAAATTTCACTTCCGGTGAAATCAATATGGCCGACTCATTCGAAAATGAGCAATATTTCGAGAACGATGAAACGTTTCTTTTTCATTAAACAATTCGTATGGGGCATTCAGTCGATAACTCAGTCTTTTCTGAACAATTTGACATATTGATCTTAAAAGTATTTCAAGAATTGGTAAGAAAGAACTTTTTTCATTCTGATTTTCAACAGAAATCAAAATATATTTTCACCTCATTGCGTTGGCACTCCTAAAGTAGTTGTGTTTTTCATGGATGTTCTAAGAAGACAAAGAACCATCTTTTACTAAAACAAACCTAAAATTTGATTACCGTTCGAATTCAAAATGGCCGACTTCCCCAAATATTAACAATTTTTCCCGCGCATTAAAAAATTTTTCGCGGTTGTAATGAATCAACTGCGTAATCCAATCACTAGATTGAACCTTTCCCATCATTTTGAGGGGTTGAACTTGAATATTGATTCAGAAATGTGTCAATTCTTGTCAATAACGTTTCTCTTCTTCACCATCATATTCACCTCCCATTGTGAAACCCTGAACATAGACTGCATGCATTATCTCTATGATAAACAAAAAATTATGAAATGTCATCGAGTTTTAGATGAAATCTGCAATGAACTCGAATTTTATATTGGTGTTGCTTGTTTTTGACGTTTGAAATTGTTAACAATTGTTTTAACAAATGGAGATAAGCGTTTCATTGAATGTTTATTTGTGCGTGGCTATATTGCTAGGCAGATATTACTCCAATTTCCAGCCCCTTATTTCGTAAGAAGTACAATATATGATTTTGAGGAAAAATTTCGGACGTCATGTGGTTGAGTTGCGGAAAATTCCTAGAAAGGTTTCAAGAATTATTGCCCGAAATAACAACTTCGCTGAACGAAAGAGGTGTTGACACTCAAATGTTGAAAAACGAAAAATGGCTGACTGATTTGGAATTTTGGACTGTCATAACAATGCACTTAAAACCATTAACTTGGAGCTTCAAGGTAGAAAAAAAACTATTATTGAGTTGATTAGCGCCGTAAACGCATTCAAAAGTAAATTGGATTTTAAGATAGATCAACTGAAAAGAAAGGATCTGAAACATTTTCCGTCTTTGAAAGCAAGTATTCCTCACTTGAATTATGATACGTATGAGGTTGAATTATCGAATATTTTGGGACAATTCGAAATGCGTTTTTATGATTGCAGTAAATTGGCAAATATAGCATCATTTATGAGTTATCCTTTTTCATATAAAAACATTGAGGAATTAGCTACTGAAATAGCAAGTCTGTTTAATATGAACTCATGTTGAAAATGAGTTGGTGCAGATTATATCAGATACACAACTCAAAGCAACAGTATCAGATACAAATTTCTTGTGTTTTATATCTGAAGATAAATATCCGAATCTAGGGCAAATCGCCCTTCAACTGACGGCAATGTTTGGGTCAACTTACTTGTGCAAGTCTGCATTATCTGAAATGAATATAATTAAGTCAAAATGTCGCAATCGACTAACTGACGATCATATGTCATCATCCTTGCGATTAGCACTTCGTGGTTACGTACCATCTTATGAAATGTATGCTGAGGACATGCATTGCCACGCTTCAATATCCAAACTTACTCATTAGTTAAGTTTAACACTTTATGTAACTCCTTTTTTTTTGTAACAACCAATACACTCGCAATTTTGAATAACTATGAGTTTCTCATTGATATTATAGAGAAGAACCTAAGTAAACCTAATCCAAACCTTAACTAAAATAATGTATTTTGTGCAGAAAGCTGATATCTATATATGATACGGTACATCCCACCTAGGTAGGTAAGTAGGTAGGGTGTATCGTGTATGTACGACAACCTGCATCACACATACTTGCAGCCTCTCAGAATCGATCGTGAGTGTTCTAAAAATATTGAGGTAGATCGCCAGCAGTTCAAGTCTGAGCATCCCTGCCCTGAACCACCAGATTTTCTGTTCCTCATTTGGTTGACCACGTACTAATTTCCTCTCCAGCATATATTTTTCTTTATATTTTGATGACGGGATAGTTCAAAAAATAACTGACGAAAAAACTAGTTGTTTCACAGAAAAACCTATCCCAGAGATTTGAAGTGGAAGAAATGAGATGTTCTATAGAAGTACTTCGTCTCAATGGGTACAACTGTCTTCCGTGGCGAAGAATGTATGGAGAGCTCTCAAAAGATACTCACAATGAATTAATAGCTAATGCTATATCCAAGAAAAGATTTGAGTTCATTGTATCAAATTTTCATATTCCGTATAACAGCTAGTTGGATAAATCCGATAAGTTCGCAAAAGTAAGGCCTTTTATTGAATACTTGCAGAAGCAGTTTATGGATACGGCATATTTTGAAGGAGATAATACTTTTGGTGAAGCAATGAAACCTTACATAAGAAAACACGGATTCTTCCAAAAAAGGTTTCATAAATTAGTTCAATCCATATAAGGTGCCTCAATAGATATAAGTCGGGGGCTGAAGCATCTGTTTTTCTTGAATGCGCTGATTTCCTCAGGGCAAAATAGCATGACTTTCACTCGTTTTTTGACAATTGATTTACCTCTATCCCTTCAATAGAGGAACTAAGTATAAATGAAATTATTGGCAATGGAACCATGAGAAAAATTGAATCCCAGCTAGCACATTACGCATTTCTGAACTCATGAAGAAAGTGAAGCGAGGATCATATGATTATATCAAAGTCAAAGACAGCAATATAGTATGTATGAAGTGGAACGGCAATA
Organism: Cryptolaemus montrouzieri; assembly: GCA_013387265.2. Lineage (NCBI taxonomy): Eukaryota > Metazoa > Arthropoda > Insecta > Coleoptera > Coccinellidae > Cryptolaemus > Cryptolaemus montrouzieri. The sequence continues at coordinate 138,853,910 of JABFTP020000185.1, read as the reverse complement.
GCAATTTCACCTTCACTTCTAACGAAATTGGTGTTTTTCCTTTGAATAGCGCCAACATGAAAGAAAATTTATTTAGGTTGACCAACCTTGTGATGTTAATATTAATAACCTGACTTTAGGAGGAGTTGAATGCTCAGACCTGAATACCAGCCTATATCAAATTTCTGTAAGGGGAAAAATGGTATTTTCCCTATACAACAACAGATAAGTAGGCGCCAAGGAAGCAAACTTGATCAACTAACTTCCAGAAGAAGTATATTTAATGTTTTGCTCACCCAAAATAAAAGGAGTTTGATCTACCAAAGAGGCCATGGTTCGCAACAACACTCGGCTGGAGAACGATACGATAGAATGAATCACTTTGTTGGCTGTCAAAACCAACAAACACGATGCGGGGAATGCCACCAGAAGACAATCACATGTTGTATGAAATACAATTTTGGACTACACGTAAAATGTTTTCAATTAGTATGATATGTACTAGTATCATACTAAATGCCCCATTTCTTATATATTCTTTTTATTTGAAAGTTACTCGCGTATGGAAGCAAATTTCATTATGTCTTAACGATACCGCGAGTACCTGAAAAGGATAGACGGTTAATTTTTCCCTTGAATGTTAACAGGTTATAATCATGAGAAAATACGTTACATGGAAGGGAATTCCAGAGTTTTGAGGTTCTATGAAAAAAGGAATCCTAATTCAGAGACGTTCTAGGTGTCTCTATTTCAAACACGAATGGGTGATTGGCACAAGTTTACCTTGTTTGCCTTAAAGTAGAAACAAGTGGTGGAATAAGCGTAGAAAGTTTCTCAGAGCATCTTCCGTGAAAGTACCTGTAAGAAAAAGAAAGCTCACCAACTTTTCTTCGATGTTCCAATAGTGGAATGGAATCTGTAAGTGCGTTGTCCCCGATTAACTGAATTTCAAGCTGTGTTTAGGAGCAGAACTCCATACATGGGAGCAATACTCTATAACAGGAATAATTTGAGATTTGGAGAGTGAGCAATTGGTTCCAAGTGAAATACTTTTTTGCGCGATAGAGAAATCCTAATTTTTTTGATGCAATATTCACAACATGGTCATGCCATGATAGATTGTCGCCGATAGTTACTCCAAGCATTGTTATGGAGGAAGAGAGTGAGATGGTCTCATTCGCCATCCTTATATCCGAGACAGTGCTATTCATCTTCCTAGAAAATAAATAGGCTTGAGTTTTACTAGCATTGAACTCCACCAGGTTAGCGGATCCCCAATAAAGAACTGATTTGAATTCGCTATTGACTTTGTTGCACTACTAGATTCGTATTTTGTTCCTGTCTTGTGATAACAGGGGTTTTATCGAGCAAGATGATGTATGAGATGTATGAAGTGTATTGTCATCCGCAAAGCTGTGGAGCTTACAACCTGTAACAGTACCGAGGTAACTTATATGAAGCAAAAACACAGTTGGTGCCAAGATGGATCCCTGAGGCACACCAGCATTAATGCCAAGTGTATCACCCCATCCACGACCACACTGAGAAATCTATTGGAGAGGAAACTCAAAATCCATAGCATAGCTTTTGGGAACAACCATATGCGGACAATTTACTAAGCATACTCTTATGCCAAGCGCGATCAAAAGTTGAGGAAATATCGAGAGTCACAGCCAAAGACTCCCCAAATTTCTCAACAGAACTTTTTCACATGTGACTAACATACGCAAGTAGATCTCCTGTTGATCTCGGGTGCCTGAAACTATATTTTGGGTCATTTATAATACCAACAGATTCTCAATATGTAATAAGTAGTGAAAAGTCTACAGAGAATGTGTTAATTCATAGGCGCATGTTTTCACAACGATAGAAGGTATGCCATCAGGTCCAGCTGCTTTATTAATATCGAGGTTGAGCAGTATTTTTCTGAATATCTTCTGCCTGAAAACAATATCGGGCATAAGAGACCCGATATGAGGAATAACAGGAGGGTCCTCATGACTCGCATCCAGAGTAAAATTAAATGCAAATTGCCCTGCGAGAAAGTTTGCTTTTTCCTCAAGTTTGATGGCCAAAGACCCGTCTTCCCTAGTCAAGGGCCGGAGGGGAACTGGAAGTGAAGTTTCTCGCAACAGATTTGGCCAACGCCCAAAAGGATCTCGAACAGCTAGGATGATTAACAAACTTAGTTCTTACCATGTTTATACGTTCATATTTTGAATCTGTTAATGCAAAATTGCATAAATTACGAGCTGAAATAAACGCCCTTCTGTTTTCAGGACAAGATATTCGACACCACTGGTGATATTCCAGCTTCTTGGTCTTCACAGCAGCTGCACACACACTATTAAACCATGACTTACCTTGGCTGTGTTTTTTGATAGAATGGGGAATGAACAATTCCATTCACAGATTGATGATTTCGTTTATCTTTTCGGAGCATTCTGATGAATCGTCATCTACAAAACAAACTTCTTTCCAAGGGAAACCTGAAAAAGGGTTCATAACCCGTTCCAGGGGGCAGAATCGTAGTACCAGACTAGGCGAGATGGTAAAGTGATAGGTGGTGTCGCTGTGAAAGGGCTATAAGTCGTTACAAGCTTATGGTCGGATTTTCCTAAGGGAGCATGAACCTTTGTTGTATAAAGATCAGGGCTGATGAGAAAGAGATCGAGGATATTAGCGTATTGACCTATATATATATATATATATATATATATATATATATATATATATATATATATATATATATATATATATATATATATATATATATATATATATATATATATATAGGAGGTTTTACCCGACGAGTTGCCCATATATCTGTTCATGCAATCAAACTGGTTTCATGAAAAAATATAAATCCACCACCCGGTAATTAATACCATTGCCAGGCAATGATTATAATCAAAACATATCCTGGAATTATTATATATTAGGATAATGTTGAATGAATGAGAATATATCAATCTACCAGAATATATACATACTATAGCATCATCAGACAATGATATCAATGTACCAACGAGTAGTGTCAGAGGCTTTCTCCCCGGAAAAATCCAGTGTACGAACCTTAGTCAAGTAACACTGAATGTTACTCATTAATAGTTTCCTTTGTGTGAAGTGGTGAACGATCGAATAGAATACTGCTCTGAATATAAATATGACAAAATTGTCAGTTAATTATATTACATTTATATAAACAAATAAATAAAATATGAAATGAGATTCTGAGTGGTATAAACTAAAGAGAAAACCTATGACTCTACCTCATTATTATTTTCGGAAAGAAACCTACGAAGAATATTACAAGATTTGATGACTGTTATCTTTTGTAACTGTTCAAACAAATTTTCTTCAGACCCAAAATCTCAATACTTTTGTGAAGATTTCTAGGAATAACACCTGTTGTGGAAATAATAATCGGTAGAATAAATATTTTCTTCATTTTCCACATTTTTTAATCTCGTCGCCAAGCATCATATATTTAGAAATTTTTTCATTGTATTTATATTGTATATTATGTGTGTCGGGTATAGCAATATCAATTATATATGTTATTTGATTCTGTTTATCATTAAGAATGATATCTGTTCTATTGTATTTTACAGCTTTGTTGCAAAGAATTGTTTTATCAAAATAAAGTTTATATTTGTCATTTTCACAAATAATCTCAGGTTCATATTTGTGAAATTTTTTCTTTTGCGAATTAGGTCATGTTTAATTCCTAGATTAAAATGAATAATATTAGCGACGGCATTATGTCTTTCTAAATAATCTGTTGAGCAAGGACTGAGCAAGATGATAATATATGAAAAACTGTTTCTATATATATATATATATATACATGTGTGTGTGACAGATTCAAATCTGTACTTCTTAAATAAAATTTAATTTTCTGGCACGAAAATGTTTTTCTTCAATCACTTTTGACTTAAAACCATTCGAAAACATGAAAAAATGGTAAATAAACACATGACTATATCTTGGTTAGTATTATTGACGGTTATCCTGAATCTTGGGGTGATAAATCATTCTAATTCATGAGTGAGTCTATAAAGCTCGTCCTAAGTATGCTATGTACATTTATCCGCCATGCACCCTAGGGTTAAAGATAGTTATTTTGTAGATCAGTGAACGGGCCAGGACATTCTGTCATTTTTATATGTGAATTCCTATGAGAAAATATAAGTTCCGATATGCTAACTTTGGTTATTTGCATGAAGTATTCAGGAAAAATGGATTAAATTATACTGCAATAGATGCCAAGCGGTCGTCATGAAAAATCGGTCCCGTAAGTTGGTCCACCGATCAATCGTTTTCATATTCATCGACAGCGAGGTATATTTGTATCCGAAAATTTGATTATCCCAGTTATTCTAATACTGTTTTAGTATGGGAGACATACTCCATAAGGTAGTGGTACAAAGTAAATGATAAGTTGCGAAAAAAAATCTGAGTACCTACCCAAGGAGTGTCAAATTTTACGTCATTGCGTATTAAGGTTCAGATAAATTTCTGGAATAGAAAGAAAATTTTCACTTTTCATATGGGAATTATGAGTACAGTGTAATCTGAAACACCAAAGTTTAAAGATATTCTGTCGATATTTTTCTTTCTAATGAATATTCATATAAACCTTCAGCTATTCAAGCTTCTTGCTAATTCAGTAGTAACATAGATATTTCATCGCCTTAAATCACCCAGAGGCAAATTGAAACTGGTTATATATTACAGAAACAGGTGCTCAGGCTAAGTTTTCAAAAATCCCCATCCCCATAATTCAACGTGCAAATTTGAAAGTTTGGGATAGAAAATTTATAAGCAACCAGCTGAGAAACAGGATGAAGCAGAAGCATCTGTATAAATAAAGGCATCAGACTTCAGATTCTATTCCTTAGCCCAATTTATTTATCATCAATATGCAATATATTCCTGGAGGAAGTTACGGGAAGAGGAAATTTCCTTGGGAGGACCGAGGGTTGGTTAATATGGCATGAATTTGAATACGTATATGATACGTCCGCTACGATTTGCATACCACAAAGATATCCTCATTATCATAAAGGAGGGTCTTCATGATGATGCGAATTCCGGTGAAATCAGAGCAGAACTGTTTTGATTGATTCGTCGATTTGGAATATGCGGAGAATGTTCCTAGATCTCTCTGTAATGACAAAACTTCCTCCACTTTTGGATTTACTGTCATCTTATCTTTTATGCGACGTAAGAATTGAATTTGGTGATGCATATGCTGAATAGAAGAAGATTATAGGACTCCACATTAACATTTATGAACTCATTTTGACAATGAGTGTTGGATTTTGAATTGATGGGGAAGTCTGATCTCCAAGTACTGTATATATTTTTCGTCATGACATTCCATATAAACACCTCAAAAAAGTCTAGAGATCACTTACCAATATCTTTAAAATATGAATTTGATGATTCGAATTTATAGAAATCTTTCGGTTTTGTTAGGATGTATTGTATATAATGTATTCTCAAGAAAACAAAATAATATTTGACATCCCCAAAGCACCTATTATAAAAAAAATGAAATTTGAAAATGACGAAATTTGGTAAAATACAAAAAAAAATCCTGAACTAATATTTTCGAAACGATATGAAAGCACTTATATTTTTCAGTACCCAGAATGTCCACCTCTGTTATTAATGACACTTTGGCATCGTCGCGGCATTCTCAATATTAAATTGTCTATTACATTTTGGCCTGTCATTCCAAGCCCCCTGAACTGCTAATCGAAGCTCCTGTTCATGATGGAAGACGTTTTGACGCAGGAGATTTCTTTTTAGGGTGTCCCACACATGCTCGATGGGATTCAGATCTGGGGAGCAGGATGGCCACGGTAGAAGACCGAAATCATTCTCTTCAAGAACGTTCAAGACAACTCTTGCACGATGAGGAGGGGCATTATCTTGTCGGAAGAGTGGATTTTGACCCATTGTTTGGAGATACGGTACCACTATAGGTAAAATTATCTCATTTGCGTGAGAATTTCCAGTGAGGTTGTTCTGTATGAAAACGAGGTCAGTTCTTCCACCAAGGCGTATACCTCCCCAAAACATCACTGATACGCCTCCCTGTCTAACAACTTCTCGAGCATGCTGGAAACGGTTTTGCTTTCCAGGTTCCCTCCATATTCGAATTCTTCCCGAATTGGGAAAGTAACTAAATCTAGATTCATCACTGAAGAGAACTGTGGCCCACCTCTGTTGATCCCAGTTTACGTGTTCTTGGCACCAAGCTAAACGAGCAGCGCGATTTCCATGGGTCAGTTGTGGAACTCTTAAAGGACGTCTGAAGTAGAGTTGCCCTTCGTGCTGTCGATTTCTCACAATTTGGTCGGAAATTTGTACATTATGAACTCGTGATAGCTCTTGAGCTAATTGAGATGCTGTGGTAGTACGATATTTTCTGGCTTGTAAAACCAAAAATCGGTCTTGGGCGACTGTAGTTATCCTAAAACGATCTGTATGGCGTTCTCCTACGCTACCTGTTTCATTGAAACGCGACCATAGGCGGTTTATGACACTTGGGCTACTTCCCAGAACCCTGTTCTCCAGTCAAATGTCGTCTTTCCATGGTCGAATCACAAAACTTGAATCTTTTATTTGTGCTTACAACAGAAACAAAGTGCCAACTAACTGATTTCAAACACTGAATACATGAAATGATCATAAAACAGCTTCGCATTTGCTGCATCTTTAGTTTTTTATGAAAAAAAACTGAAATATGTTGCTACACTCTACATAATTTGGTGAGAAATTGATGCAGGTGTTCATTTCTTTGAAAAAATCATCCATTTTGATCGTTCTGGATACGATATATCGATATTCAGAAGTGTTCCCCAGACTTTTTTGAGGTGTTTATACTGATTTGAAATCTAAATATCTCAGTGCATAACTTAAAGTTTTCATCATCTTATAGTTCTTCAGCTATAGGTGAATTTATCTATATTCATTCCAATCTCCATACTATTCTCTTCTTCAAACAAATCTGTACAAATTGACCACGCCTCTTGTCATTATGTCACCCAACAGATTCCAGAATAATTTTCCAGCTATTTCATCGATTGTAATTGACCTTCTCCTGCTTGGTCTTGTATCGATTCAACATTTGGGTCAATTTCAGTCCTTAGATCAATTTGTTATAGAATTTTCAGAGAAGTTTTGAAAGTTCAACATGAATGTAGCAACTAGAGAGGACTGACGTTATTTTGCTCGGCTATGAAAATATATGAACAAATAATAGATATGAAGCTGAGGCTTATTAATGAAAGAACATTGGAAGAAACACAAAGTGGATTTCGGAAAGGAAGAAGTCTTCAAGATCATATATTCATCCTAAAGAAATTAATGGAAGAATCTAACAGGATGAAGAAGAAAATACACCTAGCGTTCATGGACTTGGAAAAAGCTTTTGATAGGGTGTCTAGACGAAGATTTAGGAAATACTACGCAGAAGAGGAATCAAAGCAAAAATTATAAGACTGATAATGAATATATATGAAAGTAAGAGAAATTGCATTATAATCAGAAAGGAGATCGGAGTATTTCAAGACAACGGAGGGACTTAGACAGGGGGGATGGGCTTAGTCCTCTGTTGTTTATAATCTTTATGGATGAAATAGTAAGAAATTGCTCGACAGAAGTGGGGAAAATCCAGATTGGATATAGAAACTTACAGCAAGTGGAAGTATCAGAAGGGGCATACGCGGCCAGCATTGAAAAAGATCTTCAGAAAAACTTGAATATATGGAACAGAGAATTAGAGTGAGTGGTATGAAAATGAACAAAGAAATAACTAAGGTAATGGTGATTGGATCAGAAAAGCAAGACATAAATATACAGGTAGAGGGGACAAAAATAGAACGAGTGGAAAAATATAAGTACTTAGGAGTTGAACTCGAAGAATCAGGAAAGCAAGATAGGTCGAAAAGACCATGAAGGCATATTATGCTATCAGCAACAATTTCATAAATTAAAGTGTCCAGAGCAACAAAAATTAAAGTATTCACATCTATCTATGAGCCAATACTGACATTTGGATGTGACTCATGGGTTTTAGATAAAAACAAAAAAAGTAAAATTCAAACTGTCGAAATGAAATATCTTAGGAGAGTAAGGGGAGTCACAAAGAGAGACAAACTAAAGAACGTTGACATACTAAAGGCATTAGGAATTGAATCAACTTTGAAATTTATAGAGAAAAGGCAGCTCAGCTGGTGGTGACATCTTCAGAGAATGGATAATACACAGCAAGTCATACGTATATGGGAGACAAAGACTAACGGAAAGATGAAAAGATGTAGACCGCGACAAACATGGGATGGAGTAATAGCGGAAATATTGGGACAATGAAAAAATTGACAGAGGCTAAAAAATCGCAAGACAGAAGATTGAATGGAGAAATCTCATGTATGAACAATATTGTTAATACATCTAATTTTCATGAATGATATATATATATATATATATATATATATATATATATATATATATATATATATATATATATATATATATATATATGCGGCATTGATGAGCTCCTAAGAGGGGCGAAACTGCAGTCTGTCGCTTCGTTTCTCGGCATTCTGCTTAGTTGCACTATTGTGGCTCCTGGGTTAAATTTCAGAACTAGCTCTTGTCAGGAAGGATTATTCATTGATCTACAGATTTTTGAATAATTTTCTTGTCTCAATTTACATATATATATATATATATATATATATATATATATATATATATATATATATATATATATATATATATATATATATATATATATATATATATATATATATATATATATATATATATATATATATATATATATATATATATATAAATATATTCCAATCTCCATACTACTTAGTTTAAACATTAATGTAACAACTACAGAGGAATCAGGTCATTTGCACGGTTATGAAAATATATGGAAACTGCAGTCTGTCGCTTCGTTTCTCGGCATTCTGCTTAGTTGCACTATTGTGGCTCCTGGGTTAAATTTCGGAACTAGCTCTTGTCAGGAAGGATTATTCATTGATCTACGGATTTTGAATAATTTTCTTGTCTCAAAGATTACATATATATATATATATATATATATATATATATATATATATATATATATATATATATATATATATATATATATATATATATATATATATATATATATATATATATATATATATATATATATATATATATATATATATATATATATATATATATAAATATATTCCAATCTCCATACTACTTAGTTTAAACATTAATGTAACAACTACAGAGAATCAGGTCATTTGCACGGTTATGAAAATATATGGAAACTGCAGTCTGTCCTTCGTTTCTCGGCATTCTGCTTAGTTGCACTATTGTGGCTCCTGGGTTAAATTTCGGAACTAGCTCTTGTCAGGAAGGATTATTCATTGATCTACGGATTTTGAATAATTTTCTTGTCTCAAGATTTACATATATATATATATATATATATATATATATATATATATATATATATATATATATATATATATATATATATATATATATATATATATATATATATATATATATATATATATATATATATATATATATATATATATATATATATATTCAATCTCCATACTACTTAGTTTAAACATTAATGTAACAACTACAGAGGAATCAGGTCATTTGCACAGTTATGAAAATATATGGAAACTGCAGTCTGTCGCTTCGTTTCTCGGCATTCTGCTTAGTTGCACTATTGTAGCTCTAGGTTAAATTTCGGAACTAGCTCTTGTCAGGAAGGATTATTCATTGATCTACAGATTTTTGAATAATTTTCTTATCTCAAATTTACATATATATATATATATATATATATATATATATATATATATATATATATATATATATATATATATATATATATATATATATATATATATATATATATATATATATATATATATATATATATATATATCTCCATACTACTTAGTTTAAACATTAATGTAACAACTACAGAGGAATCAGGTCATTTGCAGTTATGAAAATATATGGAAACTGCAGTCTGTCGCTTCGTTTCTCGGCATTCTGCTTAGTTGCACTATTGTGGCTCCTGGGTTAAATTTCGGAACTAGCTCTTGTCAGGAAGGATTATTCATTGATCTACGGATTTTTGAATAATTTTCTTGTCTCAAGTTACATATATATATATATATATATATATATATATATATATATATATATATATATATATATATATATATATATATATATATATATATATATATATATATATATATATATATATATATATATTATAATCTCCATACTACTTAGTTTAAACATTAATGTAACAACTACAGAGAATCAGGTCATTTGCACGGTTATGAAAATATATGGAAACTGCAGTCTGTCACTTCGTTTCTCGGCATTCTGCTTAGTTGCACTATTGTGGCTCCTGGGTTAAATTTCGGAACTAGCTCTTGTCAGGAAGGATTATTCATTGATCTACGGATTTTGAATAATTTTCTTGTCTCAAGTTTATATATATATATATATATAT